>JBBPCV010699614.1:0-16070 GCA_037974505.1 Plocamopherus tilesii
CTTGAAGGTTATCTGAATAGTTCTTTCTTTAATATAATATTATATCAGATAATTAAAGGATAGAGGAATTGGGGATGATATCACTAAGTGCATCTTCACGGCCTAAATGAATAGGCAAACAGAAAGAAATACAGGAATGCACTTTTTCATCAGTTCATGTTTCTATGCATTTATGAAATTTGTTTCTTATTTAAATGACTATTCGTAGAAAAACAAGGATAGTAAAGTAACTTAATAACAAACAGTTATGATTACACAGTGCCTGGAGCTCAGGTGTGTGAGGTGCTGGCACTATAAATGCGTTCATCATCATCATCATCATCATCATCATCATCATCATCATCATCACCACCACCACCACCACCACTACCTCCACCACCACCACTATCGTAATTATTATTATTATTATTATTATTATTATTATTATTATTATTATTATTATTATATTACTACTACTATAGTTAAGGCAGAGCCCTACCATAAGCTGCTTCTTTAGAGTAATGGCATCATTGGTGCCCTCTTCTGTAAAGCAGATGATATTGTAAGATATCTGACGCACTGAAAAAGATTATGAAAAATTTCTCTCATACAAAATATGATTGAACAGTTTAACAATCTGACAACCTATATAGGAATTCGTTGTCATCACTATCTTCATTTGAATAAAAAGGTAGAAAGATGTACAATGTTTCATCCTTCCAATTATATCTCCTAGCCAAAAAGAACCATTGTATGCATTTTGAAATGTTTGATACATTGGTTAATATTCTTAATGAATCTGACTTATGGAATAAAAGGATTTTCACAACAACTTTTTCTTACACTTGGCAATGGTGCTTGAAGGAACATTGCCTTTAGTTTTCAAGTTGACTGATTTGTTCCACAAATTGATACACAATGGATCAAACTGAAATAAAAAGCATCATGGAATGCATTTGTCTCTGCTGACTGCATTGGTGGAGATAAAGAACAATTTTCTTCTACATTTAACATAATATTTTTATTTTAAAAAATTGCATGCATTGATGTCAATGGAAGGAATGGAAGACGGACTTAAGTAATGAACAGAATAAAATGTATATATACATAACAAAACATTTGGACAAAGGTAATTAATTACAGATAGATACAAACAGGCTGTTCCTCTGACAAAGACTCTTCCATCCATTTTTATCTTCTACTAGTCCAGCAGAATAAAAAACAAATATGTAATATATTATGTTATATTATCACACAAAATTTAAATCTCCACCATTACCGTCATTACAGATAACTTGGGAAAATAAGCCTAGATCTACCTGAAAGTTTTCCTTTTTCCATTTTGACTAAACAAAAATGATAACTTACAATAACTATGATTTATTTCCTTTTCTTATTTATGCCCTGCATCATATTCCTTATTATGGTAGTCTGCAATACATTATCATTAAAATGTGATTTTTAAATAAATACCTTTTGTCGATTTTCCTGATCCTGAGGAGTTCCATAAGAAAGTTTCTCACTCAATAATAAGGTACTGTCCACATAGTGTTCCCAGTTGGGCATGGACTCACCATTCTCTTGGCATATTTCTTTGATAAAGGCTAGAAGTAAGAAATTAAGAAAAAGAAATATTACAAATTGTGCAATTACATGTTACAAAGCTGGAAAATAAGACTAGATCTAGATCTAATCTAGTCCTAAAAGTCTAAATGTAAGTAAGATCTCCATAGATTTAGAGATTTTTTATAAATCTAAAATACAAATTTACCTTGAAACTTGGTGCAAGGGTCCTCTGGAGCCAGATTCATCTTCTCTTGGTTAAGATTCCCTAGATCTAGACTAGATGTTGGCCTAGATCTAGTTACTGATAGGCCTAAGTCTGTTCTAGATCTATAGGATGTCCAACGTGCTATGCCTATGATGCTATATTCTAGATCTAGGTCTAGATATAGGTCTTGTGAACCTAAGCCAAGAGGTCTAATCTAGATCATAGATATAGGTCTTGTGAACCTAAGCCAAGAGGTCTAGATCTAGATCTAGATCAAGATTTTAGGCCTAGCCTAGCCAAGAAAGCATTAGGGCCAAGCTTAGGCCTAGCCTAGCAGACGACTTTTTATCGGTCTTTCGATTGGCCCAAGCCGAGGCCGTTCAATGGGCTCTTTACTTTACTCTTTAGCTAGCCTAGCTTAGGGCCTAGACCTAGTCCACAAAACTAGGCCTATTTATATTCTGTGATCTAGTCTAGGCTAGGTAATGCCTGTCTCTGCCTAGGCCAAGGCTAGGCTCATAGAAATATTTCTATGGCTAGGCTACAGCAAGCTGAGACTGACAATTAGCCTAATCTAGCCCTGGCTACGAAAACGATTGTTCATCGATGCCCATAATATAGGCCTATGCCTAGTTGTCTCCTCATCCAATGCAGGTTTTAGAGTCTAAACCTAACAGTAACAGATAGGCCTATGGAGAGTTGAAATCTCGATCACTAAATCTAGATCTAATCTAGATCTGGACCTGTGTTACCAAGTTCTAACTAACACGAAATGTTTCTGATTTGTTTATTAGACTTAGGCCTATCTGAGCTATATTGATGTTGTGTTGTTGTTGTTGATGATGATGGTGATGATGATGATGTGTGTTACCAAGCTCTAACTAACATGAAATGATTCTGATTTGTTTATTAGACTTAGGCCTATCTGAGCTATATTGATAATGTTTTGTTGTTGTTGATGATGATGATGATGATGGTGATCATTATTATTATTATTATTATTATTATTATTATTATTATTATTATTATTATTATTATTACTATTATTTATGACGATAATTATAGTAGTCATAATTATTGTGATGATGAAGACGGCGATGATGATGGTGATGAGGCGGAGAAGAAGAGATATTGATTTCTAGATGTAGTTACATGTATAATACAAGTAAGGACCATAATAAGGGAGAAGGGAACAACGTACGTATAAAATCAGTTCGCTTACCAAAATATACATAGTGAAGATCTAGCTCGGATATTTTCGTGACTCGGCTGTCTGTTACTTTAATATTTTTTATCAAACCAAACCAACTGACAAAAGTAAAGTAGCATTAGAGAAATTGGAAATGTAGGCCTAATATTTAGTAGCTCAAGATCTAGCTTTAGCGTTTTGTTTTATTGTTTTTAGGGGGATGGTGTTGTTTTGTTTGTTGTTGTTGTTTTCGTTTTTGTTCTTTTGTAGGTTGTTTTTTTGTTGTTGTTTTGTTTTGCTTGCTGTTCCATTCCCTACTGTATAGCCTGCCAAAAGCACTGGTTGCCTTTGCCAATTTGTTGTCTATGTCCTGGTCTATCCTGGCATCAGAGAAGATGGTGCAACCAAGATAGCTGAACTGGCCCTCTGATTTCAGCTCTTTTCCATTGGTCTTGATTTGGGGAGGGCTGTAAGCTTGACCAGGCACTGGTTGGTGTAAGACCTACGTCTTCTTGATGCTTACTTCCAGACCGATGGGTTTGGAGGCTTCAGCAAAGCAGGCAGTGATCCTGTTGCAGGGTACTTTCACTATGGGGAACTACGGCTGCTTCATCTGCAAAGAGTTATTCCTGTACCAATCTCTCGTAGGTTTTTGTGTGGGCCCCTACTTTATTTTGTTACCACCTCCCCCGACATGGATGAAGGGTTCGACTTTGGGAGGTGAAATTATTGGTAGATCTATAATTTATATTACAAATAACACTGCTTTTACATGTATTTCTTTCTCCTCTTTTCCAGTTGTTCTTTAAAAACAGGGTTCATGATGAAGAAGGCCATGTGCTTTTTGTGCGGAAAAATGCTTTGCAAGTGTTGATTCCTAAATATGGGTTGGAGGGAACTGTGTTCCTCAATGATGAGGCATCGAAAAAGTCAAGCATCTTTGTTTACAATGATGAGGTTTGTTCTGTTATGTTGTGTCTCTAGGATTAGCATCGAAATTGGTCCCCACTATAGGCTTTCACTGTCATCACCGTTCCTTCTTCTCAAAGGCAGTAGAACTATAGTCAACTGACACCAAGGCTAGTCACCATTCCAGACTCCTCTATAAGAGCCACTAGCATGAAAAACAAAATAAATAAATCAAAGCAAAAGTGGACAGACAGAATGTCACTTTGAGTTAAGAGGCGATCATCTTTTATAAATTGTATTTTACAGGCTTTATTTTTTTGTTGTTGGTAGGATTTATTCCATGTGTCCATTACCATCAATAGGTTTCTCAAATGAGGTAAAGAGTATACATGTAGTACGATTTGAACTTTCTTTTATCTTGATTTATTTTTCAACGTTCAGGTTCTGTAGCCTTAGTGAAAGTAAAATCATGCACTTGTTTCATACTTTTATTTTTTTATCATAGTAGTACGATTATTATTTTTTTTTAGAGTTATTGCATATTATTATTATTATTATTATTATTATTATTATCACTATTTAATTATTATTATTATTATTATTATTATTATTATGATTATTATTATTATTATTATTATTATAATCATTATTGTTATTATTATCATCATCATTATTGTTATTATTATCATCATCATCATTAAAATCTGTTTGTGTCAATCGACGTTCTGTACCCATTGATCATTCATTAATGCATTATTATTTTGTTTTTCTGCCCTTCCAGGACAACACTCAGACTGCAGGCGACATTACATTGCATGTATTTGATCCAGTCATTGTTCAGTTGAGCATTGATCGTTCCAATGTCCAGCACATGAAGCTCTCCCTCAAACTGGTCAAGCCTGTTGTGAGTATCTTACTTCTAGCTAGGTTCTAGGTTTTTTATCCAGTGATTTACCTGTACAGATTTGGGGTATAATATAAACCATGTACAAAACTGATAGACATCACATCATCATCATCATCATCAGTTGGCTTGATCCTTCTGGATCGTTGCTTCCCACACCATCTTTCTGAACGTGTTCCTGTCCTGTGCCTTTCTTCCAACTTCTGTAGCAGGCATTTCCATCCAGCTCTTGATGTCGTCTATCCATCTTCTCGCAGGTCTTCCCCTTCCTCTTCTACCCTCAGTGCCAGCCTCCAAGATGTGTTTTTCGAGGCCATTTTGTCTTTTTATGTGACCAAAGTATTGCAGCTTTCTTTTTCTAACTGTGTTCAGTAGCCAGTTCTGTCTGATTTGAAGTCTTTCGGTGATTGTTTCATTTCTCATTTTGTCTGTCCATGGTATTCTCAACATTTTCCTGTAACATTTCATCACATAGTATATGGAAATATAGGGGATAAAAAGGGGGTGTGAGGAGAGTCCGATTAACTTATTAATATGAAAATAAACAGCATGGTAGTAATACATGTATTTCCCATTCAACCCTTTTTGTACCAGCAAATATATAAAACTTGAAATGCTAGGCAATCTTGCTATGTTTACCCACGTGGACACAGATGAGATTTAGAGTCCTACATATATCACGTGAGCCAAATGAAAATATTCTCTGATCTTTGAATACTAATATTTATCTGATTTCTGATTGGATTAGCATGAAACTTGGCCTAGATTCAGTATAGTTCAATCAAAGGAGGCATATGAAATTTTAATAAGTTTTATTGTCGAATAACGAAGATACATGGTGTTGAATGCACACATGTCAAAATTGCGGAAAAAAAAAGAACTTTTCATGTTTGCCAAGAAAGAAAGAAATTAAGGATCATGAATTGCTGGACATATATCTATAATGGAATCATGGAACTAGAATTATCAAAGGAAATCAATATATTTTTACAAAGTAATTAAATGATCTCTTTTCAGTGTATGTGTAAAGTTTTGTAAGAATTATTGAATGCTTTTTACATCAGCCAAATTGCCGTTGTTAATTCTAGAAAGGAAAAAAAACAACAAACAAAACAAACCAAAAGCCCCCCCAAAAAAAGTCTAAACCCTACTGTGACTTTCCCTGCCCCAGTGGCTCAGTGGTAGCGCTAGCACTTTTGACTCGTAGCTGAAAGGTCCTGGGTTGGAGCACCATTTGAGACATTGAAATTTAACCCTTGTACAGGGTTATTTACATTAACTGTCTCTGTTTACGACGCTCTTTTTACGGCTGATGGTCAGTTTTCAGTTAAAAAGCAAAAGACAAATTTCCTTCCTGAGATTAATAGAGTTGAAAAAATTTTATTTTTATTTTTTATTTTAAATTAATAAGATAAAACATTAACATTTAAAGCCAATGAAAAAGGTAACGGAGCATCATATTCCGTTTCATTGAGTTATGCTAGACTTGTGCCAATTTTAATGTGAAAGCAAGGAAGACATAATATATATATATATATATATATATATATATATATATATATAGGCATTCAAAATATCTATTTTCTTTTTGTTTGTTTGTTTTAACTCACCCTGTACATGTTAAAAAATCATGATTAAAAGCATTTTCCTGTGTTTTGCAAATCATCTCTGTATTGTTTCTTTTCTTCTTTTTTTTTTCCCTTACAGATCCCAGGATTTAGTGTTCCATCAGTTCAAGATGGCACCAAAGAAAATTCTGAAAAGACAAGTCAACCCCCTTCGAAGAAGAGGAAAAAGTAATTTGGTTGAAATTAAAACTGAACAATTTTAGGATGTGTGTATGGGTCAAGTTGGCTGTATGGTTGGACTGTAGATTATTTTGGGGAAGCATGTTTGTTTGTACACTAGAATTGCTTTAAACCGAAAGAAGCTAAACCGAAAAATTCCATAAACTGCAAAGAAATCAATAAATTGTACAGGTTTCTTTTTTGTCTTTGTATCGCTTTGCTTTGTACGATGAACTGAAATGCTTCTAACCGCAACTTTCTTTAAACTGAGACAACTTGAAAGCGTCTTCCCTTTTTTTTTTTTGCTCTATCTTCTTCAATAATTCGAGAAAGGGGCCACACCTAATGCTTTGCGAAGTGAAATAAAGAGCGTTTTCAATAGGTCTAGTAATCTCAACGCTGAGCTCTCAAACGTAACTAGGTCTATGAGGTGAGGGGGAGGATGTCAGGTGGTAGATAGGCAGATTCTTTGATCACTGCATTTGGGGCTTGACCAACCCGCAAATCGCACAGATGCCGAAAAGGGAAGATAGCGGGGGACTGGCATGTGAAGGGGAGGGACGAGGAAGAAGAGGGGGAGGTAGGGGGTGTAGAATCACTCAGGCGAGCGCTTACGTTGTCTGCACACATGGGTATTGACACACCATTTCATTTCAACTTGGTCTGTGTCGCTGCGCATAATTCATCTATCACTATCACTAGCCTATCACAAAAGAACTTTCGATTGTTTCTTACTTTAGCTGTACTCAGCCAATCAAAGATGTCTGAAACTAAAAGAAAGCACTGTGCATTCACATTGCAGTTAAAATTCAAAATCATGTCTGAGAAGTTAAGCAAGACGGAGATCTGTAAAAAACATGGCATCTCTTGGAAAACACTGCATAAAGGGAACTTGATTTAAACCAAAATAGTTCAGAAGGTCCCCAAAATTTCAGTTTAAAGTAATTCTACTGTATTTTGTGTTTGTGTAAGTGGGCATGACTTTTAATATACATATATAAGCTACTGTATGAAAAGTGTTCTTGATTTCAAAGAGAAAATAAAACAGGAATTGAATTAAGAAAAGCTTTCCTCCTGTAAATTTTTTTGTGAATTGTTTCTTATTGTACATATGAGCATAGTCAATAGCGTATGTTTTTAATAAGTGAGTTAGTTTCTGCCTTTCTCACCTCACTGCAAATGACACCAGGGATCAGTCAGGGAGTAGAAAGATTGATGAAGAGGTATTTTTTTAGGTCAACTAGGGTGCTTTATGCTAACCTACATTTTCATGTATTTGTGTAAAATCTTTTATGCCATGAAGAAAAAGGGACAAACTTTCCATGATTGTGTTTTTGTCATGCTATGTCCAATACATTTGCAACGTCAATGATTAAGTGAATCATTTTCATTATCATCATTGTCGTTGTCGTCATCATCATCATCATCATCATCATCATCATCATCATCATCATCATCATCATCATCATCATCATCATCATCATCATCACTATTATTATTATTATTATTATTATTATTATTATTATTATTATTATTATTATTGTTATTACTCTTTATTATTATTAAACACCAAACAAATCCCCAAAAATAAATTTAAAAACCTCCAAAAACCAAAGAAGCAAAACGAAACACAAAAATAAATCACCACATGTCTGAAATAAAAATAAAGAATACAGAAAAAAGAAAAAGAAAAAAATTAAGAGAAAAAAATCAGAAATAAAAAACAACAACCGAGAATAAGGAACAAAACAACAAAAAAACTTAACAATTGCCTATTTAATTTACAGATGATTTAAAAATCAGAGGTCTTTCTTTCCTACTATCTATGACGTCTTTAAAAATAAAAAAGTAATTAATTGATAAACCTTGTAAAGTCTCAAGACAGCATTTTAAACCTAAGCTGCTAATTTAAATGTTAATGCTTTTTAATGAAAATGACAAAAAGCACTGAAGTGATAAAGAATGTGCTATGCAACTAATTCTTCCTACTTTGAATGGAGAAACTTAACCTTGGCATTCCTTGAAAGAGTTAGTGACTAATTTTTTTCTTTTTAGAGATAAAAATTCATCTTTTCATCAGATGAAATATTGTCATTTGAAAATCTATTTTCAGTTAGACTTAAAAATAATGTAAATACTTCAACTGGCCTTATCTCATTTTGAACAAGCTTGAGTGAATGTTTGGATACTTACTTTACAATGGTTCCTCTTTTCATCCGTAACCTAATCCAATGCTGACCCTGAGAGCCATCAGTTTCCCAGAAGGTAGTGGGATCATCGTCAGTCAAATGAAGTGCCTCTCCTTCACCTGACTGCAAGAGAAAGAAAGATTATTTTTCACCCCTGCTGAGATGAAATCTCATATTCAATACATTACATGTAATGAAAAATCAAATGCATTGAGAGAAGCTGACTGACTAAATAATAATGAAACAATGATAAAATCAGTGACGAAAGTTCTATGAGCTGTGTTAATTCAGAAAAAGCTGCATTAAATTGTTCAAACCTACTGATTTAATGCTAACATTGCAAATTGAAGGCTAAAAATACATTTATGACGGATATTACAATTTTATATTTTTAGAGCATCTCAAATTTTAGCCTAAAATTCAAACCTCTTTTCAAACAATACATCTCAGGAGTTGTTGACTTTCACTCAAGGACTTTATTCATGGTCCATGTTTGGCAATGGTATGGTAGGGTTGGAATGAATATATCAAGTCAATGAGTTTGCCATTAGTTTCCAAAGCTATGTCTTGGAGTTTCAAAAAGAGTATCAGGATTTGGTTTCTGAATCCTTATTTCAATTTCTTCCATTTTCCACTTTCTGAAAAAATTATTCCAAGATATTTGAAATATGTTTCTGCTTTCAGTTTCTAACTTTTAATAAGTACCTGTAGTGGCTCTAGTGTGTGATCCAGTAATATAAATTCTGTTCTATGTAATCTGATTCTAATGTTAAAATCCTCAAATATACCCTTCAAAAAGTCTTGTCTTAGTCAATGACTAAGATCCCTTTGGTACTGAAAGATTTTTTTAAAGAAAGAATGTATGAGGGCAAAGATTGTATTGGTGCAGTCCTCTCCTTTCTGGACTTAATTCAAAGCAGTTCAACTTTTGTCCTGAGGTGCTGTTCTAAGATTTTCTCTAAGCAATCTTCTTTGAGTTTTTAATCAGCTCTTTGCATGTAATTTGCCAGTATGATTCAGGAAGGAGATATTTCATTACTCAATATGAGCTGCAGTCCTTTTAAATTTCTTTCTTTCTGCATGAGTGGAGTGTTGCCGGTATACCAGAATGTTCTTTTCCCCCTACGGCTTTATTTATGATTTAGTTATGCCCGAAGCCTTATTTTTTGACTCCCTACCAAAGCCTTCTGAACTTTTCCCCTTAGGATACCAAAACATTTTCAAAGTAATGTTTGAATTGCAGTTGGATGGTAGTGCCTTTTGCTGAGATGAGGAGCTCCTCAAAATAATTTTTCCCGTCTTTGTTTTACTTCCTCTTCTTCATTTATGGAGTTATCATAATGGTCATTAATGGCAGTTGTATGATTGAAGGATCACCTTTGAGCCACACAGATTTCTACTTGATTTGTACCTAGTTCAGTTAGTTTCTGGCCATAATTCCTCCATGCGATCTTCTTTGAGTTTTTAATCAGCTCTTTCCATTTATTCAATGCACTTATATAGCTATCATAGTCCCCTTCCTTTTTAGTTTGAGCCCACATCTTAAACAGTCTTTATTCCCCCTGTTATCCCAGTCTTTATGTCATCATTCTACCACGGAGTGGCCTACCTTCTTCTGGGTCCTCATTTCAGACACCAAAGGTTGTTTTAAGTACATCTACAAAAGCATTCTCATAAAAAGTCCAGGTTTCCTCCACTGTCATTTTATCAGTTTTTTCATAAGCAAATATCTCTTCATACTTCTTTTGAATGTCTTCATTCCTGTTAAGTTTGTGTGTGAAGATTTGCTCTTCCTGCTTTGTGTTTGCTTTCCTCCCTTGGGAGGATATAATTTTCTCACATGGCCACACTAACAAAGGACATTAGTCAGTGCTAGGCTTATGGCTTAACTTTGTATTTGGTAGCCATGATTTTAGCAATATAAATCAATATATGGCCCATTGTATTTGCAGATCATTATCATTAACTTCAATATTGTTATCATTGAAGAGATCTAAGTACTTTGGCCATGGCGCTCCTCTTTGCCCTACTCTTCCATTGAGATTATCCATCGCTATAATATTTATTGTTTCTGGGGTTTGGGAAATCAAGTATGATAGTTGTTCAAAGAATGATCCTTTTCATCTTCTGTGTTTCTCTTGTTGCATGGTGCATGGACATGGATACAGTTTAACATGATTTTTTTCCTTATACTTAATAGATTTCTGATTTTCATCTTTTTATCTCTAGGAGATATACTCCATTTTACTGATATCTTTGACTACATTTGGTCGAAGTATGAATCCAACAAAATAGTTTGCCCACTGATCTTTTCTGACTCTACTCAAAGTGAAGACACAGTGTGAGTGAATTTCTCTGCATCCTGTTTCTTTTCTTCTAGAGTCTGATACTCTTGATACTCCTAAAATGGTTTCAGTGTGTCTAGTCATGATGTAGACTATCTCAGGTTCCTTGTTTCCAATACCACATAAATTCCATGTTCCAATGATCGTTATACAAGCTGGTGCTTCATTCACATTTTCAGATCAATTTCTCTTAAGAACCGTCTAGTTGACTTTCCTTCTATATTGTCTTGAGCATAATTAATCCATTGCCAGCATGCTGGGCCTGCCAGAGGTTAAACCAGAACCCCTTTAGCCGTCATTATCTGTCTCTACCTCCTATGTCTCCCGCAACATCAGCAAGAAACAGTCATTCCTGGGAAAAAATCCACTGAGGTTGGTTTTTGGGAGACACAGCCAAAATTACATCCCAATAATGGAGATAAAAACAAAAAATTAATTGTTTCAGAGACCTAACCTTGACTCCCAGGGTGTCACCATGAGATGGAGTTCTGATTTGATAGGTTCCCTTATGCATTGATGTTTGTAATCCATACTCACTGAAAAGGAGGAAACATCCAAAGCCTCAAGATAGTTTCCTAAAGAGCCAACATTTTCAGCTTCACTTGGTAGGTATTTTGACATGAGCTGTGTCAGGGCTGCATCATGTTCTAGCGACCAATCTTTTTCAAGTGTTTGCAACCTCTTCATTGCTCCTTCATCACAGCTTATGATGATAGCTCTATGTTTCTTCAACAGTGGAGAGTAAGTCTCTTCAATATAAGCCTCCCAACTGTAAGAAAAAAGAGTTTTAAAAATGTCACAGACATGTCATAATTTACTTTTGACATAGCTCATATCTTTTGGAGCTGTCTTTTATTAAGCTTCTAAAGGCTTCTTCATCTGCATCACGAGGATATGAAATTTAAAAGTAACATAGCAACTTGCATGATTACCACAATGAACAATGACACACGAAAAGCAACAGCCTGTGAAAGAATGTCCATGCTATAAGACTAATGTGTTATGAGTATAAGAAACAAAATTAAAATGGCTAGAACATCTACATTAATGGAACCATCTCTTCTGTTTCTGAAATGATTCTAAATTCTATGGATGTGGTTTTCTCTTAATCAAAGAATGGAATAACTATACAGAATGTGGAAACCATCAGACTATATGTTTGACTAAAGTTAAGGTGCTGAAAAAAAGGGGCAAAGTATTTTTACTTATACTTGTCAATGTTTACACAGAGACGAGTGAACAAGCCCAGAAAGAGTCAGATGAAGCAGAATAATTATATAAATATCTAGACAGAACATTAAATGATAATGTTAACAAAATGCTAGTAATAATGGGATTTCAATGCAAGAATCAGACAAAAAAATACAAAAAAAAAACAACAACAAAAAAACAAAAACAAGATAAGGACAAATATATTGGCATTGAAGAGAAATTATAGTAGGGAAAAACTGACTGACTTCTGTGAGGAACGAAAACTATTACAAACATTGGAAACAACTCAGAATATGATGCACAATACCATTGTCTACATGACAGAAGCCAAGGCATCCAAATCCATACTTAAGGAGGTGTAAGGCATTAAGTCATGTCCAACCTCACAAACAAACAACAAAAGCAAGAAAATCCAAACCCAATACCCACAAAACCAGGAAATGAGAATAAGAAACATTGTCAGAACAGCACCAAGGTGAAAAGTAGGTGGTAAAATATAATCGAAGACTTAATGAGAGGCAATATCATGAGGTTTGATTGCACCTTTTGACCTTGTAGATTCCTTTCTTATTTGTGATAATCTTTGACTTTGTTCCATTCCCTGCATCTTCATCAACAGGAATGGCAACTGGAGTCTCGTCGGCAGAACTTTTGCTTGAACAAAGAAAAAGCCAAGCTTGACCTGGTATTTCTTCTGGAGTCTCATTAGATGCTGCCTTAACCTAAAGAATTGAATATCAGAAGGGAACAATTTAATTTATTCGGAATAGTTTCTTCCTAGTTTTTTGCTCATGTAAAACTAGGTCTAACATATGTTATAAAACTGGATACCTGACAGAAAATGTAAAAAGAACATAACAATACATATTATATATGCTGTAGTATATAATCCTGCAATATCACACTGAATTATGAAGTAGATGATGGTTGTCATGGTATGGAGCCCTGCCCCCTTCCCACTACTCTTCATTGTCAAATACTCAAGTGAGAAAAAAGTGCGAAAACAACCTTCCGAACAGCAAAATGCATAGGAGAAAAATTCCTGCAAACTGTTTTGAACTCAAGACTGGCTGTCAATCCATTCTAAGTCTGTCATATTGACTTCTCAGCTACGGTGCCCCACATAGATGACATAACCATGAATGTCATTTATAAAAGACAATTATCTATATATACATGTATATATTTAAAATGGATCTGAATATAAAAGAAATTGAGTTTAAAACTAAGATTTTTGTTTATTATTCTCTTCCTCTCTTTGCTAATAAAGCTATACATAAATTATGGCTTTATTTCCGGTTTTTGCATTCAACAGTTAATATGCAGACATTGCTCTACATACCTTCAAAACATGGAGCCATTTTCCCTCTAAATTGCAAAAGTCTTCTCCAGTTACAGTCAGGCGGCTGGAGGGTGTGGCATTTATTTCTTTCACAATTGGAGAATTTTTTTTGGGTTCTTCATAAAGTTTCCATGTGACTTTGCTGTTGGTTTTGTATTCAGTCTCTGATGGAATGTAGCATAGTGCAGAAGGGAATTCTTTCCCTTCTTGCAAACTCTTGATACAGTCTTGAAGACATCGAATACGAGCAAGGCGGCGTCTTGCAGGAGGAATATTGGAATTTTCCATTTACCTTTCTCTTCTTGAAACACCTCTGACACCGAGCTTAGAAATATTTAAAAAGGAAAGAATGTTATTTAGGTAATTTTTGTAAATTCAAGTGAAATGCTTACAAATCAATATATATATAATTGCAATTCCACATTTTTAAAATCTATCTTCAATAGTCAGGCTAAAAAGTTTTCTTGTCTAGAGTGACTCCTTTATGCCAGTCTCTTCTTCAGCCTACTCCCCATTCTGCTCTATATATCGTATCTTAATCAAGACTAAGGATCTAGATCCAAACCAAAGACAAAGTCGAGCCTAGATCTTAGAATGAATGGTTACAGCAGTTTCTATTTCAGAACTGAGAAGACAACAGGTATTTAGGCGAAACAAGCATACAGGCAAAATTACGGTTTTAATAGGAATCTATAGATACAATACTATTTCTTATCCCAATATTCTGAATAAACCCACTTCAGAACATGCTTTCACTCTATTCAACCGAGACTATTGGGCAACATATCATACCAATGATCTACATTGTGTTGTGGACTGTTAAAACATTTGACACAAATTTCACACACAAATCTAATGGCAAGCTTTCAAAAGAAAAAAAAAAGTTCTCCCTAAAAACAAAAAATTATAGTTCAAGCATCTTTACCATGTAGCTTGTTGGAAAGGTGAGAACTCCCACAGGAATGCATTTTGTTTGGTCAATATTTCAACCAAAAAATTTAGAAAATAAGGCAAAGCTTAAATCAACCAAAAATCACAGTCGACATACCGCCATTAATATCACATTCGTCACCCAATTACATCATAAGTGTGAAGCCCTCTTTATCAGTTCTTAAGCCTGCGACAACAAATGAAATAAAGTAGATGATCAATATGTCACCAAGCAAATTCTGTGAGCTAGCACTTGAACCAATACCATCATGGCTAGTAAAGAAATGCATAAATAAGCTCGCAGAGCCCATCACCAAAATCATTGACCGGTCGCTCGAGAAAGGCATGTTTCCAAAGACTTTCAAAGACTTTTATGATGCATAAGATGCACTGATTTCACCTATCCTGAAAAAGACGACACTGGATAAAGAAGTACTTGCAAACTATAGCCAGTTTCTAATTTGCATTTTCTCTCAAAAGTACTTGAGAAAGTTATCGCCAGCTGACTTCCTCAACATCTTCAGGGCAACCTTAATTACAAAACTTTTCAGTTGGCCTATAGGAAAGGGCATAGCACCAACACGGTGCTTTTACAAGTCCAGAATGATATCATATGTGCCCTTCAAGGTTTAAAACAATGTCATCTTGTTGCACCTTGACTTTTAAGCACTGCGTTCAACATGATCGGCCACTACATACTCTTGCACCACTTGGAGGAGTGTTTTGGAATAACTGGAACGGCATTGTCATGGTTCAGAGCTACCTTGCAGGCCACGTACGCCGCACAACAAGGTTAATGGGTCCTTCTCGAGGCAGTTTTATGTGAACTATGGCGCTCAACAGGGATCCATCCTTGGTCCAATTCTGTTCACCCTTTATGCGTCCCCATCTGCAGATATCATCATGGAGCATGGCTTGGACTTTCTCTTGTATGCAGATGACACATAGATCTTCGCGTGCATGACACATGACACTATTACAAAATCAAAGTCCACCATCGAAAATTGTATCGAGGACATTCGGCATTGGATGAATACTAACAAACTCAAATTGAATGAAATATATGATGACAAACCAGAACAAATAGTTTTCCGGAAACCAAACTGTTGATATATATATGTAATTTATATTTTTTATATATATTTATAATGTGAGTCACCGGCGGCCAGGGAAAGAGCATCAAGCTAATCCGAAAGTACTAGGGGAACAAAATTATAATGAATTAACTATGCAAATGACTTTATCTATTCTTGAAGATGGTGTAAGGTAATGTAGATCTAGATCTAGACCTAGATATGATTGTTTGAACACCTGGTCTAGACTGGAAACTATATTACCAAGATCTAGATTAGTATCTAGATCGATAATTCAGAGACTGGGAGATGTTCATGTGTTTAACATTATAACACCAAACAAAAAGGAAACTGAAACCAGATCTAAACCTAGTCTAAAGTCTAGATCTAGATCTAATCTTGATCTAGATAGACTATCTAACTATCTATCTATTTTTAGG
>JBBPCV010699615.1:0-11083 GCA_037974505.1 Plocamopherus tilesii
TTATTATTATTATTATTATTATTATTATTATTATTATTATTATTATTATTATTATTATTATTATTTTTACTATTATTTTATATTATTTTTGTTTTTAGTTGGGTCTTCTTTTTTTTTTTTCTTTTGTCACTTTGTCAGATTTAAGATACCATACACAAGATATGCTACGGTACTTACATCTAGATCATCATCACTGTATTCCATATCATAGTAGCGTTCATCCTGTAATGAAAATAAACAAAGAGAGAAATAAAAATTATGGACAGATCCACTCATATTGAATAAACAATTTTCACAATTTACATTAAAAGTTCGAAAACCTCCACACCAATCAAGTTGCTTTACAAACCAGTTGTTATACACACAAGTCTACACACCATGCAAGTTGTTTTACACCCAAATCTACACCAAGCAAGTTTTACACCCAAATCTACACACCAATCAATTTGTTTTACACCAAAATCTACACACCAATCAATTTGTTTTACACCAAAATCTTCACACCATGCAAGTCGTTTTACACCCAAATCTACACCAAGCAAGTTTTACACCCAGATCTACACCATGCAAGTTTCACACCCAGATCTACACCATGCAAGTTTTACACCCAAATCTACACACCAATCAAAGTTGTTTTACTCCCAAATCTACACACCAATCAAGTTGTTTTACATCCAAATCTACGCACCAATCAAGTTGTTTGACATCCAAATCTACACACCAATCAATGTTGTTTTACATCCAAATCTACCCACCAATCAATGTCGTTTTACATCCAAATCTACACACCAATCAAGTTGTTTTACTCCCAAATCTACACACCAATCAAGTTGTTTTACACCCAAATCTACACACCAATCAACGTTGTTTTACACCCAAATCTACACATCAGTCAAAGTTGTTTTACTCCCAAATCTACACACCAATCAATGTTGTTTTACATCCAAATCTACACACCAATCAAGTTGTTTTACATCCAAATCTACACACCAATCAAGTTGTTTTACACCCAAGTCTAAACACCACACAAGTTGCAGGCAATGTCAGTACTTACCTTATTCAGGCATTAAAAGGGCATTACAAGTAATGTCAATATTTAAAATAATGCATCTATATGACAGGTACTGCTGGTACGTTCCTGAGCTATGAGAATGTGTTCTAGACGGAGATGGCCTATAGAGTGACCCCTTTGCACAGTCACTAAGTGTTTAATGTTCTGTATTACAGCTGTTCTCTTCACCTCCAAAGAAGTCACCCAAAAAAAACGGGGATTGCTTACCGAATTCAAATCCCAGTCAATGTTAATGTGGAAGAACAAGTCTTTCTTTCCCGTCAATGCACCAGTCAACTGAGGAAAAAAAATAAAAGTGCTGGTTCATTCTTGTAAGAGAGTTGATAAAAAGAAAAAAAGACAACATTTCATGTTTTTCTCTTGTAAGACGGATAAAGAAAAGTTTAAAAAAGAAAGAAAAGAAAATGAATTTCACTATTGTAAGTTGGATGAGAAAGGGTAAAAAAGACAACAACAAAAAACAACAAAAAACAAAAGTTCTACTAGCATAAGAGAACTGAGGAAAAGTAAAAGAGTTCAAGTTTTATCAGGTTTTAAATGGTGTCCTTTTTCATACTTTACCTTGGGGGGCTTTGTTAGCTTTTATTGGTTCTCTGACATGGCACAAATTCAAATCCTATCTTTTTGTAATGAATGTGAACAGCTACAGGTATTTATGATCACTGACAACCTGGTCACTTTTTATCTTTTAAAGGACATATATCAATTATTTTCTTGAAGAAAAATACATACATCCAAATTTTGTAACGTACACATAACGATATGTGTACCTTTATTTCGTGGTTTGGAGCACGAGTTGCATAAGCCTCACTCCAAGACAATAATTTGACAGAATTTTACCTCGTTTGGAGAGCTGATTACATAAATCCCACTAAATGAAAATAAAATCAAGTAATGACCCCTGGTTTGCGGAGCAAATTGCATTAAATACTCTAAGACACTATAATGATGGAACATTTAGAGGTTTGCGGTGCAAACTGCATAAACCTCAATCTAGGAGAATAAATAATGCAGCATTTCTTGGTCTGGATTGAAAATCTCAGTCTGAGACAATAACAAACATCTGGTATGCATATGAGATAAAGGGTAAGAAAGAAATGTCACATCTGTTTACCAGTTCAACGCATGTCTCATATTTATGTCCATTAGCCACATCAAGAGGTGTATATCCCGAAGCATTGGTGATCTTTGCTAGCTCAGGTCGTGTGCGTAACAGAAGCTTCATGCACTCAGTGCGATTGAGCTCAGCACATAAATGCAAAGCTGTGTCACCAGATGCTGTTTTCTTATCCAACGTTCCTCTGAGGAACAGAAAAGGAGATTTGTAAAAAAAAAAAAAAAAAAAAAAGAATCAGATGAACACATAAATGTATGATTAAAAAAAAAAAATGTATGTCTTTCAATAAATATGCAAATTTTTTTCATCATTTATTATGACCTATAAAGTGTAAAGAACAAATCAAATGCTACTTTCAAATTATAAAATATTAAGAATGAAAGAAAAATAATACTAAAAACAAAATCAACAATAAAATCAGTTATCAAACACCTAGTTTCAACATAAGGGAATCATAATACTCAATCAAACAAAGAAACAAACAAAATAGAAAATCGACTTAATAAAAAAGTGACATAATGACCGTTTTGAAAAACATGTTCTTACATTGCGCTGTTCTGAATGAGAAAGTCGACCAATGGAAGGGAGGTTCCGTCGTCCTCTATGATTGCCAGGTGAAGAGCAGTTTCCCCATTTTCCTGTATATGTTTAAGGATAAACAAATATAGTGACAAGTGTTTTGCTTCCACTTCCAGTCAAATACTGTTGTCAACATTCAATGGATTATAGAAACTCAAACAAGAATTCAGACAAGTCATTTTTCACATTCTCATAAAGAAGAAACCTTCCAAAGTGCCACAGCTTAAACCTCTTTCCAACAATACCAACTAATTCTTCCCTTGTGTTTGAAGTACATTGGATGACCCTTATCATCATTTAAATTTCCTTTTTCCAGAGAAAATCAAGGCCTGTTTTTCCTGGAGAATTCAAGGAGGAGGAGGTGGAGGAAGAGGAGGTGGAGGAAGAGGAGGAGTAGAAGGAGAAGGAAAAGAAGGAGAAGGAGGATGAGGAAGAGGAGGATGAGGAGGAGGAGGAGGAGGAGGAGGAGGAGAAGAAGAAGACATATATCAAGGTCTTCGGTAGGCTTGATCAAGAAACTAGTCCAATCTCAGATGAATAATGAAGTACATTGTGGAGGTTTCTTGAAATTAACAGAGCGCCAAACAAAAGGTGACAGTTCTAAGGGCTGTTGAGGGAAGAAAAAAATTTTTTTTTAAATCTCTGTCCAACCTAAGCCAAACTCCACCCACAGACCCAGAGAGGTATTGGTGGACAGGGTAAATCACCATAAGCCAAACCAAAGAGACAGAGTCAGTGTTATATAAGAACTGACCATATCTGGTAGAGGTGTGGACAGATCAAGTCCTTCAGCGTAGACCTGATACAAAGCCAATAGGTCCTTTAAGTGGGTGGCTTGTTTTAAGTCTTGCAGCCGCTCCTCTCGGTCCGAACAAGTGATGATGGCAAATTTATGGTGGATGTATTTTTCTTTAATGAAATCCCGACGCTCATTCCTGGAAACAATGAAAAACACAGACAGCTTTTAATTTTAATGGTTGTTGAAATCATAAAAATGGAAATGACTAAACATGGCAAAACTAATGAGGGCAGTGGTTTTATTCAAATTATATGCTGAACACCTCAAAGTTTGATATCTAGGTTAAGTTAACTTAGGCAATTTTAGTTAATCCAAATTCCTGGTAAATCCGCAGGACAAGTTGAGCAAGCAGAATTGAGTGTGTATTTGATTTCATGTCACAGTGAGAGATTTGTCACAGCCAATGCTATATGTCAATTCTAAAATCCAAAAAGTAGATAAGAACATACATGAAAATGCTTCAATCAAAATGTTGGTAAAAACTTAAATGTCAATTCTACAATCAAAATGTTGGTAAAAACATAAATATCAATGCTTCAATCATAATATTGGCAAAAAAACAAATGTCGATGCTTCAATCAAAATGGAGGTAAAATTGTACACGTCAATGCTTCAATCAGAATGTTGGTAAAACCACAAATGTCAATGTTACAATCAAAATGGAGGTAGAAAAGTCCAGGTTGATGCTACAATTCAAATGTAGGTGAAACATTGTCAACGCCACAATCAAAATGTAGGTAAAAACGTACATCAAAAATACAATAAAAAATGTAGATAAAAATGTACATGTCCAAAATACAATTTAAAAATGTAGGTAAAAATGCACATATTAAAAATACAATTAAAAAATGTAGGTAAAGACACACATGTCAAAAATATAATTTAAAAAATGTACATGTCAAAAATACAATAAAAATGTAGGTAAAACCATACATGTCAAAAATACAATAAAGATTGTAAGTAAAAATGTACATGTCAAAAGTACAATAAAGATTGTAGGTAAAAATGTACATGTCAAAAATACAATGAAAAATGTAGGTAAAAACATACATGTTGCTATTAGGTTTAGGTTTGATACTGTTGTTGCTATCCAAGGTCGCTTCCATAATATCATTGAAAGTGGAATTGCCAATCACTCTTGCCATCTAAAAATAGACAAAATGAAAACAAATGTTCAGTACGCCATCATGATTCAATCAAAGCTGAGATCACATTTTGCTGAAACAGTGTTTTCTTCTTTTTCAAACACCTCTCTAATAACCTGCTCTCAGACCAGACCTTCACCTAATAACCTGGTATTTTTCACTGAGCTAAGATAAACAAAGATAATGAGAAAGAATTATTAAACACAATACATCCATCCCATTCATAAACCTTTGTAACAAGTCATTTGAGCATCAATGTCAAGACTTTTAAAAGCATGCTACTCACAAAGGCAATAAAAGAACAGACATCGAAACCAATTGTCTCACAATAGACACACAATCACACCTTGGTCATCTGGTCAATCAAACCACAGCACAGGCCCCACCCTGCCTTGGAGAACAAAAGAGTAATGCCAACCTCTCCTATTTAAATGGGCCAATAGTCTTGTCATTGAGCAACGTTTAGTGGAGCCTAAGCATTCCCATACCATTCTATTGTGAAAGATTATGACACAGAAGGCCCAGTCGGCTAACAAGTGCGATGGACAAAGAGGAACATCCAAAGGTGACGTGTCACTGTAGACCGTTGATTGACCGTTTTTGCAGCCAATCCTCATTTAGTTTATCACCGGACACTCTACACAAAAGGTGGTCACAAATTAAACTACTTGCACTTTACAGTCAACTCCATACTATATCATATATATATATACTTTGTTACCCCCCTTGCCTAAACGTCTAATAACTAGCTCCGTCTAGTAGCCTGTTTTCCTTGCCACCCGAAGGGTGGGTTATTAGGCGGAGACTACTGCATTAATTTTATTACTAGATTTTCATTCATACTTTCATGTTAAAATAGGAGATTCTTGCATTTTAGACCAAAAGCTAGAGACTGGATAAAGTCTGTAAAAGAAAAATGAAAGTAGCAGTATTCCTCTTCATGGCATTGACTTAGCCTACATTGCAGGGAGCTTCATTTTCAAAGCTTATACCATGCATTTGATAAAACTAAAAGAGAAGAATATAGACAAAATCTTTTAAAATGCAAAACTGAAGAAATCTGCTCATGAAGCACCCTATTTTCAAGCTGCCGAATTCAAATCTGATGTCAAATCAATTGTAAAATCAAGGACGACGTCTGTAAGCTTGTTTAAAAATTCCCTCATGAGGACGGTAATACGACTCATCTCCTCAGAGAAGCTGGTATGTACAAATGGCAGCTATAAAATTTCACACAGCTCCTGAATTCAAGCGACTTGGGGAAATTGAGTCTTGGTCTCTATGATATCTCAGTGATATTCCATTGACATGTGGCAATTTGTCGCTTTCTACATAATATATTACTGCATGTAAAGGGCCTTTTACATACAAACACACTACGTCCTTTGCACCTCTGCGTATATGATTTAAGGACTGAGCCACACTAATCCACCATCTTTGATTAAAACCACATCAGTTAGCAATGCAAGCTCTCGCCCCAGACTAGAAACAAGCCCCCCTTAATATTAGGTAGCCGTACTTACTCTCATCACCCTCCACCCCCTTCTATACTTTCGTTATAAAATTTAGGTATGGTAAAGTGAGGTATTACCAGAAGCTGTGACGTCCCCAGCTCATCGATGACAGTGCTCTGAGTACGAGATATATGAACTCCCATTTCTCTGTGAATGCCGCAACATTCTAAACATACCATCACTCCCAGGTTAACAGAAAGCCACTCTGGATCTATTGAGAGAAGAGAAAAATGATTGCCATTTCCATTACCATAACCTATGAGTTTTTGTTGGGTCTTTGTGCTGTTGTTTTGTTTTGGGCTTCTTTTTTTTTTGGTTTGTTCTGTTTTGTTGTTTGTTTTGTTTGAGATTTTTTCTGTATTATTTTATTTTTGGGGAAGAAGAAATGGCTTTATGGAGTAGGGTGCTAATTGATTGTAAATTTCACTTTTAGAGTACTTATTTCATCCTTGAGTCTAAAAATGTTGCACCTCACAAATGCATTATGGCATAGCAATACATTTTCCTTAAATAAATCCATTCTTCTCATCGCCTACGAAACAAAGAATTAAACAAATAAAATGAATATTTGCAGAATATATAAAATAAAGGCAAGTATATACTTTCGAAAATGCTTTGAGTGCAACATTACATGAAAGCAAATAATAGCGACGAGATACAAAAAAGTTTACCGGCTGCATCGCAGTCACAGCACATTTTGTTGCCAGGCAAACGTCGAATTCTGTCCATGATACTCGACGTCAATTCTCGTACACTCTGGTTAAACATGGGGGAATTGGAGTTGTCTTTGAAGGCCTGCATCAAAATTTCTTCTCTCGCATTGTTTAGAACTGATATCCACCTGAAAAGGCACATGATGGACAAGTTAGCTTATTTCATGAAAAAAAAAACCAAAAGCCAAAAATTAATAAATAAATAAAAATACCACAAGATAAAGAGCATAGTAACTTTAATAGAAAGGAAAAGAAAGGATATTTATTCCTCAGAGATGGAGGATACCTATTGTCTGGGAAACAGTCAAAATGTTCAAAATTTCTCAATTGATATTATAAAAGATAGATCTAGCGGAGTTATGAGGCTTGAGAGTTATGTACACTTCTCTTGAAACTAGGGCTTTCATAACAGATTTTACAGTTGATTTTTTTTTCTTCTGTTTATCATTCATTTCCTCTCCTTTTTAATTGTCTTTAAGTAGTGTTGATTTGTTCCTTTAATTATAAATCATTACATCTCGACAAAGTATCTAGAAAAAATAAATTCTGTGAAAGAAAGAAATCTTCCAGATATAATCTCTTTAACTATTTAAAATAAATAGATGTTGACTTTCAATCAAATAACAATCAATCTAATAATAAAAATAAATGAAGCCCGTCATTTAGTTTAATTATTGCTTTTATTTACCAACAGAGGAATCTCATTTAAATGGATTTGAAGGGTTGATTAGATTTTGCAAGAAATTATCTTTGGATTTTTATGACAAGACTTGACAGGTATCTTCTGGATAAAAGAACCTTAGACCAGATGGATATGAGTTAAATTGAAAGCATTAAAATTTGTGAAAAAAGACTTACGCTTCCATTTCCTTGGTTTCATCAGCTTGAAAGTGGTAGGTTCTATTATCTGCCATGAAAACAAAATCAAGGATTACTGGTCGTGTAACACACTTGTATTAGACGGCATATATTTATTCACTGAAGGCATGTTGAACACATATGTCAGACACTGTTACAGAGATTTTACTTCCTGAAAAAATATGAGCAGGATGTACAGCAAAATTACCTACTCACTTTCACTTCCTGGAAAAAAAAATGTCCTGAAGAAGCTGAAGGAGCCCATCCCCACCAATACTCACTATCACACTAATGATCAGGAAGACAAGAGATACCAACATATGACTACATGGCAATGCAATGCATTCGTATTTAACTGGCTAGATCAGGATCTAGATCTAATCCTCAAAGTGATATTCTATGAACAGTCTACTCACATCATGACACACACACACATACACACTTTTTTCAACTTTTTTGGGAAATAGAGGCAGACAGTTTAGGTTAACCTTTTCAGTGCCAGAAGCTAATACATCGGGATGAGCATGATTTAACTCTTTGACTACAATTTGTCCACATATCGGGAAGAGCATCAACTTGCTATCTTGATATATGGGCAAATTGTTGTCAAAGAGTTAAATCATGCTAGTGCCTAATAAGAGCTTATAGCAGTCAAATATTTAAATCAAGCTCATGACGATATATCGTCAATTGACATTGAAAGGGTTAAAAGTTACAGATATAATTACAAAAATAATGATAGAGAATCATTACAGGAAACTATGATCGTACTTACTTAAAGATGAGACAAGATCAAAACACTTCTTGCCTAGGTCATCAGGTACAGGCTGCATAGTCCAAAGGAGAAAAGTTTGATCGCATTACAAAGTGTTCTCCACATTTAACTAGGGTTATAAATTATCTTTCTATTCAAACAAAAATTTAAAGATACATACTCTGACAAGAAGAAATAAAGTTACAATATAATATGAAATTAAAAGCAATAACAACAGAGATGGCTTAAAAACAATTGTTAAAAAAACTATAAAAAAAAACCCCAATAAAAATAACAATGAAGAGAAAGCCACCAGCATGTGAGAAAGCAGTCATAATAAGTGAACTCATAGACCTAAAAACACTATAACAAAAACAAACGCGTGGAAAGAGATTTTTTTTTATTAAAGGCTTCTTGGTGCTGATCAAATCAACAGGACAAATGACCAAAAAAACAACAACAAAAAAAACAAAAAAACAAAAACAAAAACAAAAAAATACAAGAATTAAATACTTAAATTCATGAAATTTCCAATAGGACCTTAACCATTAGAAATATGAAAGAAATTTTGGTACTGAAAAGACTATCATGTTTTAAACAGAAATGTTATGGAAAGGTTTTGAAAAGACTATAGCCATTAAATAAAAACAATTAGGTAATGAAAGTTATCTCAGCTGAGAAAAAGACTAGTTCTCTAATACGAACATTGATGTTTTATTTAAAAAGAAAACAAAAGGAAAGAAATTTAGAAATAAAGAGATTTTTTTTGTTCACATGCAATGTTCAAGAACAAGAAAAACCTTAACAAAAAGTGGAATGATGTGATGAGACAAATGAGATATCAACTAGCTCAAAGAGCAGTGTCCTCAAGGAAGATGCAAACTAGAAACGTAACAGATGACCACCTATATAAAACAGACTTCATATTCACATTTTTCGCATTGTAAAATTCTTTTTGAGGAAAATTAAGTCGGAAAAAAAAAGTTTGCTTAATTTTTCATTTCAGAAAGTCATTCAATACATGTGACTTGGCAAAACTAAATAAAGATAAAATTATTTTTAAAAGCTGAAAAAAAAATCACAACAAAAAAACAAAACAAAACAAAACAAAACAAAAAAAACAAAACCCACTGAGATTTTGGAAGCAACATTACCTTAACTTGACATGTTAGCAGATTCAGTTTTACAGGTTCCTTGTTTTCCTTTTAAAAAAAAATTAGGAAAAGGGTAAATAAGCAATGACATGAATTTAACAAAGCAAATCTGACAGCACCGATCTGCTAGTTTTGAGGAGTCTCTGTACATATCTAAAGACAGAAATCTCTCATTTTTTTGTTTACATTTATCACAATCTTATGTCATGATTTTATATTTCGCTAGATTTTCCTCCAACTTAAGTTGGTTGGGTATGTTTGTAACAGTAGGATATATAAAATTGACTGGTCGCATTCATAGATGCCTTGGCCAGGATCATAATCTTCTCAACACGTCACCAAATAATAACTCCTTCCTCTCTCTTTCTCCCTGCCACTAGAAGGTGTTATTCAGCAGCCGTCATAAAAACATTTGTTGTTTATTTATTCTGGGCAATAAAAACTGCAACTTCATAACTAAGAATGAAACGATGCAAACTTCATTTGCAAGACATGAAACCCATTGAACACTTACGTCATGATGACTAATGAACATGGAGCCAGCTTTGATGATACACCGCCGCTTCTGCCACACACGTCTCATGCGCCCTTCTGATTTTTTCAACAGGTAGCCAGTCTTTTCACAGCCATGGGATTTGTCACCTGACAGCTGATGCAAACTGTACCCAGGAGGTGTCTGATTGACAGGAGCCTGAAAAGAAATGGGTGGGATTAAAAACAATTGCTACAAATGTAATGATGAGTGTTTTTCAAGGTAAGTTTGAAAACGTAAGTTGATGGTAGTCAAGGCGATCAAAATTGAAAAAAAGTCAAATTTGAGGAAAATATTTATTTAATGTTGGTGAGTGAGATTCAAATATATGGTATGGGCAAGGTAGAGGCTTTACAAACATGCTGATCCAAGTTTTATTTTTATTATTCATATACTAAATAAGTGACCAATAAAACACTTTTCTTCAAAGAAACACTGGTCTCTCAATTATTTTGCTGACTTTCCTTTGATCAGACCAAAGACTTTAAAAGGAGTAAAATACATTTCATTTTGGCATGCAAACTGAGTGACAGCTCTATGACAGCTATGCCTTGATATTTGTAAGACTGTTGAATTGCAGCATATTTCAATCTTCTCCTCTTTACCACAACAAAGCAAAAAATATATGTAGTACTTTACAGGAGAAGCTTAAAAAGTTGTCTAGGAGTAAGGTAGGCTCCAAATCTTTTGCTCTCAAATTAAATAATATATTATTGAATAAATATATTTGTAATGTGCATATGATTAATGTTAAAAAAAAAAAAAAAAAAAAAAAAAAAAAAAAAAAAAAAAAAAAAAAAAAAAAAAAAAAAAACAAAAAAACACCCTCTCCTTCCCCCACCCCCA
>JBBPCV010700726.1:0-11081 GCA_037974505.1 Plocamopherus tilesii
AGAGAGAGAGAGAGAGAGAGAGAGACAGACAGACAGACAGACAGACAGACAGACAGACAGACAGACAGACAGAGGCATAGACAGAGACAGAGACAGACAGACAGACAGATAGATAGACAGACATAGAGAAAGACAAGAGGAGTGGGGCAGTGTATTGGTTTCAGGTATAGAGAGAAACTAAATGTGACAAGGCAATGGATAATTATGCATATCTATCACATTCTTGAAAAGTTATTTCATTGCAATGAATACTATTATAATGTTACTTATTGTTCGTTAGATATGTATGATATGATTAGAGCTTTGTTCTATCTATTATTAGCTGACTAGCTCGTTCTTTTTCAGATTCATTAAAATCATTGACGAGTTGATACAATTATTCATTGACGGCCATACTGATTTACAGATTAGGGTTCTAGTCAGATATAAAACTGATGGATAGGATACATATAATATAAACATAAAATACTCACATATATAACATATATATATACATATATATATATATATATATATATATATATATATATATTTAATATATGTGTGTGTAAGTGTGTATGTGTGTATATAGGGAAAACGATAGGAAGAGAAAGAAAAATAGACGGATAGATATAAAGATACATAGATAGAGAGATAGGAAGTTAAATAGATGGATAGATAAGTAAATAAATCAATAAATAGATAGATTGATAGGTAGATAGATAGATAGATAGATGGAGCGGTGTCGCTAATTAAAAAAGAGAAAAGAAATTAAATTATATTAAAAGTAAAATTGGGAAACTCCGAAGAACCCAGTGAACCCAGCATTGGTGTTTTTTGTTGTTGTGTTTTTGTTTTGTTTTTTATTTATTAGATTGGCAGCGATGCGTACGGTGATTTGACGACGGTGATGGGGATGGTGGCGATGATGAGGTTGATAGCGATGATGAGGTTGATAGCGATATTAAGAGAGAAGGATAGCATCCCGTAGATCTGTTGGCACCTAGGTGTGATGTGTGTCGTCTGTCTGTCGGCCGGCATCGATGATTGATACCGCTACCACTACCACCAGTCCGTAGGCTGGTTATGGTTTTCACGTCCGTTTGCCCGGCTTGTGGCTATACAGTCATCATCGCTGTTGTTGTTGTTGTGGTTGTTGTTTTTGGTGTTGTTCATGTTGATGTTGTTGTTGTTAATGTTTATATTGTTCTTCATAATGTTGTTGGTAGAGTTGTTAATGTTGTTGTTGTTGGTGGTGATGATGTTGCTAATGCTATTGTTGGTGTTGTGGCTGTTGTTGCTGTTGTTGTTAGTGGTATTATAATTAGCCTATTGTTGTTATAATAATAATAATGATAATGATAATGATAATAATAATAATCATCATTATTGTTATTATTTTTTATTGTTGTTGTTATCGCATATCATCTATTAATTACATCTCCCCTCTCCTCCCCCATCCCCCTTTACTTCACCGTGCCGGAATGAGTCGATGGTATCCATTGCTGATATCCTTGCAACAACATTAGCAGCGACATCAACAACAGTAGCAAAACAAACAAAAATCAACAAAACTAACACCCCCTCCGACCAAAAAATAAATAAAAAAAAAAATCCCACAAAAAACAAACCCAACAAATAAACAAAAGACAACAATTAAAAAACTCCACAACAACGACAAGAGAAAAAGCCCCAAAACAAACAACAACAACACTCCCTAAAAACAAACAAACAAAATAACAAAGAACGAATAAACAACAGCAAAAACAACCCAACAACCCCCCCCCCCTTCCCAAAAACAAAAAAAACAAAACAAAAAAACCCCAAAAAAAACCAAAAACCAAAAAAACCAAAACAACAACAAACAAACCCAACAAACAAACGACACCAACAAAACAACAACAACAAAAAAGACAGGTAGAGAAGAGGAGAGAAGGAAGGTCGAGGTAACCTGGACAGTAAGATGCACACAAATAAGAGAAAGTGGCACAAACAGAAAGGAATAGCTAATGAGACAGACAGACAAACAGACTGACAGACAACAAGATAGACAGATAGAGGGCTGGTGGAGACCGAGGGGAAGGAGGAAGGGAAAGAGTGGGAGTAGTGAGAGGTAGCTAGCAGAGCAAAGAAAAAGGGACAGTCAAGGAGATAGTTCCCTTAGATTGAGCAAAATGAATTCATTTTAACTGAAAGGGAATACATTGAAACAGAAAGTGAACTTGCTAGAAATGGATATGGCCATGATAACAATGCTGTCTGAGCTTGACTCCAGGTCTAGTAACTTGATCTGGAGACCACTTTAATCAGACTTACAATTATTTGCATCAACAATTGTCCTAATACAGGTTTGATGTTGGTATTGGTCACCATGACAGTATTAACATAAAAACAATACCTCATGGGCCCAGGCATTTGAAGAGAAAAATCATGGAATAAGCAAATACAGCTATTGCACGCTATAATATGAATTTCTTCTTTCCAATGCTATAATCTGCTTAAGTTAAATATGATAAAGAAATAAAAAGAAGTGAATGTCATGAGCATGCACAGATATTGTCACAATGATGGGCATGTAGCTAAAATTTATCATTTACTAAAATTACATAACATCAATTCAGCTTACATTACAGAACTTACCCGCAAAGAATTAGTGACTGCAAAATTGTATGGCTGGGTGCGGCTAAAATCTATTGATGTAATGGCACCATACTCTTTCACAGTAACTGGAGTCTGAAAAAAAAAATACACACAGAGAGAATGTAAGAAATACGTCATGTTATGAGAGAAACACCAACTCAAACAAATGATCACGCAAGAAAGCATTGAAATTTTGCAGAACCATTCAAGAGCTTAAAGGTTCATGTTCTGATTCGCCTGTGTCAAGAATAATCCCAAAATCATTAAGTAAAAAAAACAACAACAAACAAACGAAAAAGCTCACATGCTTGAGCCTTTCATGTTCATTTTCACGAGGCTAGCTCTCTAACTTAGTCCTCAGCTATTGGTGCAGCCAGAGAAGGGCTGGTTATCATAGGTTTCAACTTCCTGGCAAAACCACTTTTATAGCGCCAAACAATGAATCAGTTTCCACTGACCATAAAGCTGGTCTTAAATCAGACAATCACTAGATGGTCATTCTTAAGATTAAAAAGGATGATAAGTATCTTATGATTGAACAATTCTCATACAGCAGCCACTGCCAAAAAACAGCATGCATTATCTAAACACATATACATTAATACTAAAGCAAATTTAAAACTTACAGTCCCCTTCCCATATACTGTCCCCTTTCCAATACTTCAAGGCAAAGGCTCTAACATTCTCAACAGATGGACAGTTATAATCTTATATATAATGTATTAGGTTATAATATTTTTTCCTGACTTGAGATGTATTAAAAAAAATTTTTAATAATAAAGTATACCAATGGCATGTTTTAAATTAACGACAGACAGATGAACTGATAAACCTCTATAAATAAATTAACTCTATATCATATGGCTTGTTTGAAGACAGCAACAAAATTTTTTTTTTAAAACACCAACAACCCACCCTAACAGAAAACAACAAACAAACAACTAAAAACAGTGTTATGATCCAAATGAATCATCATCATCATCATCATCATCATCATCATCACCATAATAATAACAACAATAATAATAATAATAATAATAATAATAACAATAATAATAATAATAATAATAAATCTGGTAAGCTCAGTTACACAATAGTTTAAGACTGTTTAAGGTACTATGCATGCTGTGTACAATATTATTATAACAATTTTATTGACTCTTTCTGCATCCCACAACATTTCAATTTGGCTACAGTACCAGTCAAGCTGGAATTTTCAAAGCATTCCCACCTATTATATATATATGTTTATAAATATTTTTTTTCAGATTAGTTAGGTCATTGTTTCCATGAAATACTGGTTTGCCATCAATTAATATCCCTGAATATTTACACTCCTTAACCATTACTACTCTTGTTAGGGGGAGGTGTGTGATGATGAGAGGCTTGTAGGGGTCAAGCACTGTGGTAGGCAGGATAAATGAGTGCCTAGTCCCATCGGAGAAGGATGATAAACTAGGAGGTCCCTTTGCGCATGTAAAAGAAACCATGGTGGTTAAAATCGAAATGAGCAGGCCATATCGGCCGCCGCCCTGGCAAAATTCAATTCCTACCAAAGTTCTTTCGGGCTCATTCACCCCTATAACCTCTTCTTCCTCAGACATATTGACCAGTTCATTAGTCTGAGTTCAAATTAGAAGAGGCAACGATCAAAGGGGAAGAGAGTGTGGCTGGGCACCCACACTTCTCTTAGAATACTAGCCCAGACGTAGCAATTCCATTGCTACAAGATCGTCAGCATTGACGCAAAAGAACTACCTACCTACTTTCAAGCACAATGTTTCAAGATGACATAACTCTTTGAAAAGCAGTGTTTTTTAAATGTCACTTTTATTCCCTCACTTACATGAAATATTTTAAAGACGATACAAGAAATAATATCTATTTGTAGAGCAAATAAACATAGGGAGTCTTTTTGCCCATTATTACTGGTCACCAGTGATCAGTAATTAGATGCTCCACTTTCAATGAAGCAGCGGTAAGTGACGCAGAGACTTAAAGACTCTAAGTCAAGAGAACTGTCTAGGATAATTTTACAACCAAAATCAGGATACAGCTTCACCTCTCATCATCATTCCATCATTCATAACTATCCTCCCCAACCATATCATCCACTGAGGGTTGATTGAGCCAATCGGTGAGTGCATGAACGTAGGTATTTTCGACAGAGAACATGACTGATCCTGCTCTAGATGTAGCCCTGCCTAGGCTTGTGCTCAAAAGTTGATCACAAAAGCGATGGTGGAGTGAGAGATGAGATATGTAGCATACATTGGCTCATCAGTCTTGTCAGACATTGGTGATTGAGAGATAATTATAATTGGGACCTAGGTGTAACAGGCCTTTAACCAACACAGTATTCAAAATGCTCTTATTTTATTATTTCTATCTAATTTTACATATATGTGGCACACTACCAACTTGTGTAGAAAACATTAGATTTAATAGTGATGAGCTCAATACAAAATTCACACCTCCTTTCTATAAACAATGGTTGAACTGGCATAAATTTCATATTCTCCTCTAAAATCGTTCTGGGCAAATCTTTTTAATTAAATGTCATTACTTAACATAGCCTCGTAGTATCAAAATTTTGCAATGCTTGCCACAGCCTGCACTTCGATATAATCACAAAATTCTTGGTCCAAGTGGCTTAATCGTAAACGAAGAATATGGAGGATGATAATTGGCTTTCATGTTCTTTGAGGCCAGAAATTGCTGAACTGCTAATGCTTAAAGTGTAGGGGAATTGTTGCGGTGTAAAAACCCTCTTCCCAGTGCTCAAAGATGTGGTCACTTTCTTCTAACATCTCTCAAACGCCACAAAACATTGATGTAATAGTGTTGATTCAAAGATTGAAGATTGGCCTTGAGGTACAAATTCTCAATGAATGATTCCATTGAAGTCTAAGAAAACAATAAGCATGGATTTCAATATCATGGCGCTCTTTACTTAATAGGCCTTCTTTGGACACAATGATCCTGGTGCCTTCCACTGTGATGACTGCATTTTTGTATCCAGGTTGTAGCAGTAAACCCAAGTCTCATCACATGTGAATATTGCCTCTAGTCGTCATTTTCACAAACGTTCGAAAGGTTTTTGCAAATATTTATCCCTTTCTGCTTTCGCTCAGCTGAGAGAAGCAGAGGCAAAAACTTTGCGGAAATCTTCTTTTCCCAGTGTCTCGGCTAAAATGTGGTGACATCCAACAGAAATCCCAACAAAATTGGCAATTTCAACAACAATTTGACATCGGTCTTCGTGAACAAAATCGCTAACCAACTGAACGTTTTCTATTATAGCTGTCAATATCGGTCATTCAGATTATGATCTATCCCGGCAAGACATTCTGCCTGCTTTAAACTAAACTTTGAAAACCATTAAAAAAACTATGACCTTCCCATGGCATCTTTCCAAAGGCTGTCTGAAGTATTTCAAAACTTTCAATGGGTTTCTTACCAAGTTGGTAACAAAACTTGATGCACACATGCTGCTCTTCTAGATTGTTATCCTTATCAAGCCAGGTGGTTGATATGGGTACAGGAGACTTAAAAAACTCACAAATTCTTCTACAAAATCAGCTTACAAAAGGTTTTCAAATGAACTACATAAGGGACAAAGAGTCACATTCTAATAATTTTGACCAAATCCGGAGTTTTGAGCCGAAATGTATAACATTTTCAAAACACAAAATTAATTGTGTCATTCAAAATCAAGTGCTAGTTGATGGTGCTCTATTGGTGCGTCTGTGATGGTACTAATCCGGATACTCATTGAAAGCACTTTGTATATAATGCCTCACATGTTCAGGTCAGCAAGCCATGGGATCGTGAAAGCAGTGGCTTTATAAATTGTGGTTGCACATGATCCACTTTAAGAATTTCTTGGATGCCTGCTATTTTTGTTCTTGGCAAAAAATTTGAGAGAGATGCACATTTAGATCTTATTCTTAAGTGACCACACACAATAATACTCATCCACAGCTTTGGAATGCTTTCAGTAGAATGAACAAATCAAATGTCCTTTTGCAGGCGCATATTTATCACTGTCACACATAAAGCAAATGACAAGTCAAATCAGAAGTCAAAATGAACAACATCGCAGTGACAGCCTTGGAAGTACTTTCCTTTACAAAAATAACAATTGTTCCGTTGCAGGCAGAATTAGTAATCTGATGCTGCAGTATTATGTATGTGCGTTTACGTGCACACAAGCCTGAATTTATACACTTGTTATAGATCTACCATAGGCCTGAATCAACAAAACCAAGGTCTAGTATGCTTAGCATGAGTCACATCTTAACATGAGTCACAAAGGCCTATATATAGAGAGTACGGAGCAGGCCAAGAACCATTTGGCATGATAGCTTGAGGATGAATTTACAAACACTCTTTGTAGTTCATCACATCATTCAAATCCACTACATTGTGGTTGCAATTCTTCACCACACAGGAAAATGGAATTCCACCCAGAAAAATGCCAAGTACTTAAAATATCAAATAAAAAGAAGCTTACAGAATCAAACTAATACACACACAACCGAACATATTAAAAACTACAAATAGTGCAAAATACACATAGAGGTATTATTAGATTATAGATAATAAGTTACAGTGGAAAGATCGAAACTGTGCCATATATAAGAAAGCAAACGGTCTGCTAGCATTCCCAGAACATAATATCAATGACTGCCCTCACAACAGGTTAAAGATCAGTGCTACAAAACTTTAGTAAAACCAGTCCAAGATTACGAAGGGTGAGTACGGGATCCCCATTTTACCAAAACCAAATAGATGATTTAGAAAAAATACAAAAAATGCAGGCAGATTCGTAACCAATAAAAACTATAACTACATATCAGGTAACACAAAAATAAACATGAGCAAATTGCAGTGGATACCTCTCAAAGAACAAAGAGCAAGAAATAAGATAACCATCCTTTATACACGGCAAATAATACCAAGCATTATTACCACTTGAAACATTTCAAATGAAAAATAATTATACTTGTGTTCAAACATTTACATTGCCATCTTCTAGTGTTGATAGTCATTTATATTCATACTTCCCTAGTGCTTTTAGATTATAATGGAATAAACTGCCAGTTAGTGTAAAGTAAAGTGCAGTAAAGAATACAGAAGATTTTAAACAAAATCTAAAACACATTAACATGTAAATGCTCTCTGTGAAAATTAAAAATATGATCCTCCAAGTAACTGACTATAAAACTCCATTACAAGATGAACAGAAAAGAAAGCTCTGTTCCCCTTTCCCCATATATTCGTGTTCATTTTCATTTCATTTACATTCCCCCACTTTCTTATTTCTTCAGTTCAGTCACTCAATAGATTGTTTACTTCATTAGACACTCTTCACTGTGGATTGTCATTTTTTGGCCTGAACAATCGCAATCTTTAATGGCAACAGGGGCACTTCAATTGCCGTCAAACAGGACTAGATCTAGATCTAGATCTAAATCTATGCACCGCCACTAACATAGGCCTACCATGCAGTATAGATCTAGATCTAGCAATGTTGCCATACACACTATAAAATTGAACTGAAAACGAAAACACAACAACACATGCATGCTTGATAAATGTGTGTATCAAGGAACCAATAACAATGACCGGTATCCTCAATCAAACTATCGTGCAATGTTCTAGCTTATATCAACTCGAACAAATGTGTAAATTATTCCCTTCATACCTCGAAATCTTTCCAATAAACCCCATCCGGTGTAATTTTATCTGTCAAACTTTTAGCATTTTTCACACTCGTTTTCTTGAAGGAGGTCGCCATGTTGAATGTTGACTCTAATCGACTTCCGTTTCTTTTGAGAGCTAACAAATATTTCATGAGGTTAGTTTCGAAAAAAAATTTTTTTTTAGTTCATTTGCGTTTGTGTATGTATTTGTTTTTCTTTCAAAGGTATTTTTGATTAATTTCATGTTTATTCTTTACTTTTCATATGAGGTAAGGCCTTATATTTCTTATATCAATTTCAATCCCTAAACGTATTTGGTAGTATTGACTTTATTACACTTTTTATTTTATGAGCACAGAGCGATCCTCAGAGATCACGCCCCATAAATAGGTCACGTGCCCTGCGCGCGGATTGGAATAGGTTCTCCAGACCTGGGCTACGTCACTGTGCATAAATTAATTTCCTCGAATCCTGGGCCCTCCAGGCAGGATGGCATTATTAGATCAAGAGTGCAACGACATTCACTGGAGTATCCGTCCGCCGTAAGCACCGCCTCTATTGTGTCAAAAGGCGCACAGTAGTTGGTCGGATTGGAATCAGCATGGATCAGACAGTTAACGGGTCGGCGATGAAACTGGTGAGTAAGGGAGGACAGTTAGGCTAATTTCACCTTCTGAGTGTCTTAGTTTATTGCGCTGCATTATATTCAACTGTTTTTATTCATTTGTTCATGCTGGTTCGTGACTGTTCTCAAAGGATTATTCAAGTGAAACAGGATATTTATTCTTGTATTGTATTTATTTTCAGATTATTTTTTTCTTGCAATATTGTCGTACTTTGTAAATGTATACTCCTTGATTTTTTATGTTTTAGGTTGCAACTTATACTTTTGTAAAATTAGTTTTTACACGCGTTTAATTTGTTGCTTGTATGTTCTGTGTAGTTATTTGTTCTTTTGTTTTGTTTTGTTTTTTTGTTGTTGTTTTTTTTTTTTGGTTAGGTTTGTGTTGTCGTTGTTATTGTTGTTGGGTTTGTTTTTTTATTGTTGTTGCTTTGTTTTGTTTTGTTTTTTGTTTTGTTTTTTGTTGTTGTTTTTAGTTGGGAGGGGTGGGGGGTTCTTTTGTTTTTGTTTTAATGTTCTGTTGTTTTTCGTTTTGTTGTGTTTTTTAGAGTGGGGTGATTTCTTATTTTGCTTTTGTTTTTAATTTTGGCCTCTTTTTTCATTCTTTATTTTTGTTGGTTTTGTTTTGCTGCTTGTTTTGTTGGTTTTTGTTTTTGTTTTTTTGTTTTTTGGTCAGTTTGTTTTGGCTTTTTTTTTTTTTTTTTACGTTAGCGCTTTTCCAATGTGTTCGATCACTTGGCAATGTTTAAGTCTTTCTTTTCTCCTTTTTTGTTTTGTTTTGTTTTGGGTTTGTCTTTGTTGGGTTTGTTGTTTTTTTTTTTGTTTGGTTGTCTGTTGTTTGTTAGTTGTTGTTTTTTTTTGTTTGTTTGTTTTTTGTTTGTTTATTGTTGTTTTGTTTTGTTGTTTTTTTTTTGGGGGGAGGGGGTGTTTTGTTTTTGGTTGGTTTTTGTTTTGTTTTTTGTTGGCTTATTTTTTTACTTAACAGTTACATTACATTGTTTCTGTTTTGCTTGCACGAATATTTATTAGGTGGGGTAGGGGAGGACATATCATTTTTTAGTTTGTTGCTTTTGTTCTGTGCTTTATTTTGCTGTTTGTTTTTATTTTGTTGTTATTGTTTTTTCCGTTTAGAATTATACATTTTTCTTTTGTTTGTTGGACATTGAAAGCTTTAACTTAATAACTTCTGTCGATGGACTTTGATAAGAAACAAGATAAGGCCATTGTATTTGGTTTATGCTCAAGTCTTTCAAATAGATTAATAACAGTACTGTTAACTGTAGATTCCGACTGGCTTTTTGTCCCTTTCCATAGAATTTATATTCTTGCTTGTCACATTAAAAGGAACAACTTTTCTTTCGCTTAAAATTATCATCATTATCATTATTATTGTTGTTGTCATTATTGTTATTATTATCATTATTATTATTATTATTATTATTATTATTATTATCGTTATTTATTATTATTGTCATTATTATATCATCATCATCATCATCATCACTATTATTATTATTGTTATTATTATAATTCATGCCTCCAACACTAATATAAAATCCCCGGCTGTTGTCAATCAAGTAATATTATCATCCGCACGTGACGATAAGCGATTCCCCTCTCATCTAGAACAAACAAAAACCTTACAAACAACATTTTTCTTTTCTTTGTCTGCACCTCCAAAATATTCCACTAACTTAAAACGTATTGGCGTCATAATATTCATAATGCACATCTTAGGGCTTTCTTTCTTTTCTTTTTTTTTTACATGAAAGTATCGTCCAATACTTTGGATTGTTTTCCCTTTGGGTTTTTCCACTTTTCTACTAAGAGAAATTAAAATCGATCTCATCGCTGATTACTTCATTTAAAATAATTTTGCGATGGATTTTGATTTTAAACCTTCTGCAAAATTATTTTTCTATGTTATTAGTGGCCTGCATACTTTTTGACAAAGTTTAAATCATATTCTGATTTAAACTTTCATTCTAAAAGCGTATCTTTCAACAAACTAAAATTGCCACTGTTATCGTATAATATATCACTATCATCATCATCATCATCATCATCATCATCATCATCATCATCATCATCACCACCACCACCATCACCACCACCACCACCACCACCACCAC
>JBBPCV010701836.1:0-11078 GCA_037974505.1 Plocamopherus tilesii
AGCATTTATTTTTATGTAGCACAATATTCACTAAATGTGCTTAAAATGCTTTACAAGGAGTCCCCATACAACAGCAAAACAAAACCCCAACCCCCCTCCCCCCAAAAAAAACAACAAAAAAAAACAAGCAAACAAAAAAAACAAAACAAAAAAACAACAAAACCCCCCCCCAAAAAAAAAACAACAAACAAAAAAACCCCCCAAAAAAACAACAAAACAAAAAACAAAAAACAAAAACAAAACGAAACAACCAAAAACCCATCAACCCACCAGCAAACAAAACACAAAAATAATTTATGGAAAAAAAGACACAAACAAAATTCAAAACCTGAACAAAACAACCCTGCTCTCCTGAAATATCCCAACAAAACAAAACCAAAAAATAACAAAAACAAAACAAATCACATATAAACGAAGAAGTCAAGAAACAGAATAAAAAAAGATTAAGCAAATTCATGCAGACAATTAGATTAGAAACGTAAAGTTTAAAGTAACAAAAATTTTTAGTGGCTGCTTTTATGCCATGTACGCCATTTTGCTGTAACAGGTGTATCTTTTTCTGTCTTGATTTTCAGCAGACAAAAATCCAGACACCAGTACATTAAAGGTATTTGGTTTTTAAAATTGCTCTCTACACACGCATGCGTGCATACGCTCACACAATCATCTTCATAATTTTATCTTAGATTCGTGATTAGGTGATAAAAATGAATCTGTTTCATTTTAATAAGAGTGTGAGCATTAAACAAAAGGTTTGTTCAAATCAAAATTAAACAAGCAAATTAGATTATCTTCATGAGAAATGCTTCCTTTAAGGAAAGCTAACTTTATGGTGTTGACGCTTTCAAAATGTTAACCCGTGAAGAAATTTTTTTTTTTTTTTTTTTTATAGCTTCTACTTATTTTACTTCCAGAAAAACGACATTCATGCAATAGTTATGCGATCTTCTGGAAGATTAATGGATCGTCCTTGGACTTACTATTTCCGACCTACCTTTGTGAATCGAATAGCCAAGGTAAAGCAGGCAACATTGAATTTGGCTCCAGCAATATTTGCCAACTTTTGATGTTTGACACAAGTTAAAGCTTTCGCATTGTATTTAGGTCTGGTATTTTTTAAATTCATCTGTGAAATAACTTTCCTTTTTTCTTTTTTTTTACATGTGTAAAACAAAGAACATGTCTTTGCAACAGAATCCATAAAAATGATAAACAGGCATGTTCAAAGATGCCAAAAAAGGAATGTAGATATGTGGAAAAATTAAACCTGTAAATCTTACATTTGCTGATGACTTAGCTATGTTCGGAAAATCTGAAGGTGACCTTCAGTATAATATCAACATACTAAACATTGAACAAAGTAAAAGAGGAATGAAAATAAGTGCAAAGAAAACAAAAACAATGCTATTACATAGAGGAACTATAACACACAATCTTAAACTAGGTAGAGAACAGCTAGAGCAAGATAAAAGTTATAAATATCTGGGAGTGATGATTAACTCTGAAGGTAAACTAAGAGAAGAAATAATTCAGAGAATTCAAAAGGCAACAGCAGTTTATCATCATCTAGGAAGGGCTCTCACAAGTAAAATAGAATTGTCAACAAACACCAAAATGGCAGTGTACAGCAGTTTTCTGTCCTACTCTCCTTTATGGCAGTGAAACTTGGACCTTAGACGGTAGAGAATACAGCAGAGTACAAGCAGTGGAAATGAAATATCTTAGAAGATTGGTAGGGAAAATTAAAAGAGAATCAGAAATACAACAATAAGAGACCAAACTGAAGTGAATGATGTAAAAATTAATACAGAAATTAATCAGCTTAGATGGTTTGAACATGTCAAAAGATTGAATGATGAGTGAATAGCTAAATCAGTATACAATGCTAAAACTCAAGGCAAGAGACCAAAAGGCAGACCCCGTAGAAAGTGGGAGGAAGATATAAAAGAGGCTCGAAAGAATAGAAATTTGTCCCTCACAGAATGAAACAGAAAATGTCAGGACAGAGAAGGCTGGAGAAATATCAGATCGAGAACTTAAGTGCCATATACCGAAGGGTAAAATGGTATATCGACAAAGAAAGAAAGCAAAACAAAGAAAATCTGGAAAAGAGAAATGTAACTCTTGCACGCTGGATTTCCATTTCTTACATGATACCAATCAATGACCTGGTGAAGCAAAATTTCTCATCTACTCCAGTGCTGTAGGCTCATATTCAAAGGTTTCTCATTCAAAGGTTTTAAGATTTATGTTTTGGATATAAATGTATCTTTTGTTTTATTATTAATCTTTTTACTTTTTGAATTTTAGAAAATAAGTGTTTATTCAGGTTCCTGGTGTTAGGGAGTTCATAAATGATTTAATTTTTGCTGGGTTTTTTTACTTGCCTTTTTGAAGATTTATGGAACTGGTTTGTTTTGTTTGTTTTTTATTGTTTTCTTTGTTTTTTGTTGTTGTTTTTGTTTTGTTTTTTGTTTTGTTGTTGTTTTTTTGTTGTTTTTTTGTTGTTTTTTTTAAAACATTGTGCTGTTTTCAATATATTCAATACTAATGTTGAAATATTTTCCATCCTTTCAGCGAGAAGTTGGCTTAAACCAGCAGAAGAACTTCACCCATGGAGAGAAATGTGTTATTTCTTCCCAATTTCTACCCAACAAAATGTCAGTCTTGGCATCATATAACCACAAAGCCTTTTGTGGCTCTTATTCCAGTGATGGTGATGTCTTTGTCTCTGCTTGTCAGGGTGAGAGATATTTTCTTCGTCAATTCTTATTTTCTCTTCTTCCCTCTCCCCCATATTGTTTCTTATTCTGAGGTAAAGAGGAATTGTCAGTAGTTTTAAGTAATTGTTTGTAATCTTGGGAAGGAGAGAGAACAGATTTGAGTTTATCAAAGATTATCATGACAGAGACAGAACTGAAATTATCTCAGTAGAGGTGAATCAGATGTACATGTTTGCCAGGAGTCATTTTCTCGTTAAAGGATTTTTCTGAATACTTTTTTTTATCTTTGTTTTTGTTATATATATATTTATATGTATACATGCATCATCTATGTTGAATCTCAATATTCTTTCAGATCAAATGATTCGGGTTTATAATACAAAAGATGAGAGGTTCGAATTGTTGAAATCCATCAGAGCCAAAGATGTTGGTTGGAGTGTGTTGGACACTGCTTTTAGGTAACGAGTAAAGTTTATACTTCATAATTTCACATGGAAGGCAAAAAGTTGAAGATCCCCAAATGTTTTTAAAAAAAAAAAAGGAAAAAAAAGACCAAAACAGTGATTTTTCATTTATTTAAACCCCTTACCACATATGAAATAACAGGTAAAGGTAGAATTTACAGCGGATATAATGTGTTAAGATCTGAACTATGTTAAAAAGTCAATAACAGAACGTCTTCAAGGACCGTGCCTTTACTTTTTAATGTTCTCGGTTATTTCTCAGCTTTTATGGGCTATCGTATTTCACAGAAAGATCCACATTTCAACAGGTCAGGACATGGACATATACAGCATGAGTTCAAACACACAGCCATTTATTTACTATTAATATAAACTATTTATCTCCTAAATTTTACTGTGGCAGTAACAGCTGAGATAAATTGTGCAATAGGCCATTTGTTGTTCAATTTCAATGCGGATCACAGCCTAGAGGTCGACATTTGAACTTTAACCGTTACTAATAAAACCATCACAAAAACTACAAAAATTTGCAGTTGAGGAAAATGAAGAGAGACTGCACGTTTCAAGTTGTTTCCTACCACCACCATCACCACAACAACAAAAATGAATTGAAATGGCTTCATTTTCTTGATGGATCAAACATGTACAGTTGCATCTTAATGCTTTCATTTTCCTCCCTCAGCCCTGATGGTCGATATGCAGCATATTCCAGCTGGTCAGACTGCAGTAAGTATACAAAACATACGACTTATATTGTCATTAAAAACAAATATATAAAAAGATAAAAAAAGTTCTGCAGATTCTGACAGAAATGAAGCCATGTATGTATAATTAGACATATGCTTATCTAAATTTTCTTTTCATTAGAATCTAGCTATCCCAGATTTAAAATTTATTCCTCTTAGCTTTGTAATTTTTTCATATTTATTTTTATTTGTTCTTGTTTTTATTGTTCATCATATATTTACACCCGAAAATTTACAGTTCTGTTTTGTCTTTTAAGTGGAGACTTAAATTAACTTTATATTTTAGCTACTAATATTTGATTTTTTGCTGTTTATTCATGTAGTACATCTGTGTAATTTGTACGGAGACCATGAAGTACATGAGGCTTTACCCCTTATGCCAGGAGATTACAGTTTCTGCATATTTTCTCTCAAGTTTTCCTCAGACAACAAAGAGATTTTAGGAGGGTAAATCGCCTCTTCATTTCTTCCACCTCGTTTTTTTTTATGTCTAACCGATAACGTTTTCACCACAGTACATGAAATCTTATTAATAATAAAGTGCCACGCCACAGTGGCAGATTCGCAGTGTTATTTTGATTTCATGATAGGATACGCTTTTAAAAAACTTTTTTGTTGCTGGATATATTTTTTTTTTTTTGGTTTTACTTTTTATTGTTTTCTTGCTGTTTACATTTTTTTCATTGTTATTTCTTCATAAAATCTTTAATGTGTGTGATGTTTGTGTGTATTAAAAAAAATATTAACATAATAATAATTAGATACTTTTGATGGTTTTAATTGCTTCATGTATCAATTCTTTTTACACATAGAAAGTGTGGTGCCATTCATTCTTTTTTCTTTTCTTTTTCTTTCCACAGTGCGAACGACGGACATATGTATGTCTATGATAGGGAGGCTAACAAGAGATCTCTAAAGGTAAGAGGAAAACATGTTGTAGCTAACAGTGCTGCTCTTATATAGGGCAAGGGCACAACAGTCACTATAATGGCACTGTTTATCTTTATAAAAAGATCTCTTTCAGGAAAAACATGGCAGACAGGAAGCAGCAGAAAATACAAAGCAAAACAACCCCAGAACTTTCCTCATATTCATAATCATATCATACATTACTCAGCGCACTTGATCTCCAAGCGCTTGATGTCCACTGATAGAGAGGAGTAACTGCATGCTCAGCATTCCCAGAGCGCTGAAATAATACCTATGTGGTACTTCTTGATTTTTTTAGGACTAGAAATCTAAAAGATAAAGATGAGTAATGAATTATCCAGAAGGTTTTCATGAACCATCAGGATGTCTGTGCGATTTGACTGCAAGCCATTATAATATATAATGGTATACCCATCGTAGGACAGGTGAATGCATTTTGAAAGGCTTTTAATATTGGCAAGAGCCAAAACACTGGTTTGGATTCTTGATATAACTTGCTGTGAACCTACACATTAAGTAATAATAATGGTTGTGATAATAATAATAATAATGATAATGATAATAATAGTAATGATGATGATGAAAATAACAGTAATAGTAATGATAATAATAATAATATAATAATGATGATAATAATAATAATAATAATAATAATAATAATGATACTTGTCTCAGCGGGAACATTGTTTTTTTGGTTAACAAGAAAGACAAAGTCAAAGGTATATTTGGTTCTTAGAATATTAAAGTACGCATGGCTTCCTTGATGAGTTTCAAGTTGTGTTACTTATTTCTATTCTTGTAGACTTTAACTACCTACCACCCATGTGTTATTTTGTCTACCCAGAACCATTGGCACAATGCATTGCTTTTGGTTTTCTTGTTTCTGTCTTTAAAAGTGTTGTTCTATTTCAACCTCATTTTTCAAATAGTTTTGAGGGTTTGATATGGAGTACTTTTTATTTTCCAGTTGTATCTCTCAGTACTTGAAGCCTTATCTCCTGCCTTTTCTTTTTCGTTTGCTTTCTTCTTCTAAATCTTTGTTCCTCACGAGTCCTGAAATAATAAATTCATTAAAGGGGAATAAATATGTTGCATTAAATTGTTTTACATTGAGTTTGAGTCAAAAGATATGACCCTTGACATGACAATTCACCACAGGTATTCAGGTAATTGAGGTATGCCTTTGCCCTGAGATCACAATTCATTACAGAGTTTTTCAATCCATGAGTCAATTTATATTGGCTTTACGGTTTCTAACTTTTCCCCCCATTTAAATAATTTCTCGTTTTTTGTTTTTTTTTGTTTTTTTTAGATCGATGCACATGATGATGATGTCAACACTGTTTGCTTTGCTGATGACAGTTCACAAATCTTGTACAGTGGAGGAGATGACGGCCTTTGCAAAGTAGGGATTTTAATTTTATCTCTAGAGGGTAGTGGTAAAAAGAGGTTACAGTATAAGTGTCACTAGCCATAAGGCTGTAGGTCTGAATCACACTTGTCGCAGCTGCTCTTGCCCCTGTGAGACAGTAGGCCTACAAGATCTGCCGCTAGAAAATCCAAACCCGCAAAAGCATTCACAGACCTTCTATGTCAACAATCCTTTATTCACAATACACTGCCAGATTCCTCATTTCCAATCCTTTATTCACGATACACTGCCAGATTCCTCATTCCCAATCCTTTATTCACAATACACTGCCAGATTCCTCATTTCCAATCCTTTATTCTCAATACACTGCCAGATTCCTCATTTCCAATCCTTTATTCTCAATACACTGCCAGATTCATCATTTCCAATCCTATATTCACAATACAAAGCCAGATTCCTCATTTCCAACTCTGAGGACCAGACTATGAGGTTATGGGATGTCCGTTACTTTTCTAGTGAATCAATATAAAGGGAACATTAGTCATTAGTCCCACTGTAGAAAGCATTCAGATTCAATGTGCAAACTGGTATTGGCTGTACGAGATTAACTACTCAGTAGGCTGGTTTAGAGGGAGAAGGAGTTGGGGCAGTGTCAGTCACTTGCAGAACATGGTGGTATCAAGAAGCTTCTCTATGTAGGCCTACCAGGGAAGTGTGTTTTGTTTGTCATTCATTTCCCATCTACCACTTAACAGTGTAGGGAACCCTGTCTGCACTCTGTCATGAAAAGAGCATCGTGGGTGAAATGAAAACATGGGAAAGTCTTTGGATCAAGAAATACTGACAAGCAGGTTATCAGGCCACCGTGCCAACTCTTGAATGGCTCGTTGAGAAAATCCATTTGAGGCATCTCTCAGTAAAATCTAGGCCAAACAAATTTTGTTGTTGCTTTGTTGGTAACCACTCATCTACAGCTTAAAAGAGCAGCATTGCCATTCTAGGCAACTGGAGAAATATAAAGGTTGGAAATGGGGTGTGGAGGGAGAGAGGATTAGGAGGGTGGCGGTGGGGGGTGGGGATGAATTGTTTTATTTGGAGATACAAATTGCCAATCTATTGAGACAAATTGAGAATTTATCCTTACCTCCCATCTCTCGATTTATCAATGTTCCTCCCTCTTTGTCTGTTTGAACAAGGTTTGGGATCGTCGAGCTTTAAGTGAAGAGAACCCTACTCCCGTGGGCGTTCTGGCGGGCCACAGCGATGGCGTCACTTACATAGACTCAAAGGTATGCACAGTTGGAAAAATCTTTTAAATCAACTCTGTGAGCATGTGCTCATTCCATTATATAGGGTAAATTGCATTGAAAGAGTGAAATCATGCTCTTGCTGTTATATTATGGGCTTATGGTAGTCAAAGAGTCAAATAGTGATCATGCTAATATATCGGCTTAGGGCAGTCAGGGTTAATCGACTTAAAATTTTGACTGCCCCCTTATTAATCTTGTAATCTATTTATTGTGCTATGATCCTCTGTATATCATAATATTAAAAATATTATTTCAAGCAAACCTGTGAAGTTTGTCCTCTTTCATTTTTATATGCATTTTACTTAAAATGGTTGTAACATTGTAGCTGGGATTTTAATTTTCTGTAGTATAATTCTGAATCAAATGAATCTGTGTTCCTCATTTGAAAACCTACATAGTGTGAAAAAAAAGAAACCTTGAATTAAATTTTATTATGGAAACTAGTCATAAGTTGCAATATAAAGTATGAGGAAAATAATCTTTTTTACTTTGACAGTTAAGTTCTATTAGTTCTAATGAAATATATAATGTTGACACCCCCCCCCCCCTCCTCCCCCACCACCACGACCTTCCTCTCACCAAGGGGGATGCCAGATTCCTCATTTCCAACTCTAAGGACCAGACTATGAGATTATGGGATGTCCGTTACTTTTCTAGTGAATCAAGCGTTGAGGTTTGTGCAAAGGATATTCATCCTATGTCTAAATGATATGCCTTAAATTTTCTCTCCCTGTTTTGTTTTTTTTTTTTGTTCTTTTCTGAAATCAACTGTAGTAGGATTAGGTTTTTGAAAGCAGAGGTTCTGGAGCAATTATAATTTAAAAGCAGAGGCTGGATTATCTGTATGAAACTTACCAAACATTTAGCATATTGGTTGTTTTTTTTTTGTTTTTATTTTGTTTTGTTTTATTTTGTATTGTTGTTTTTGTCGTTTCTTTTTATTAATGGTTATTTGTTGTTCTTCGGTAGTGTGAGTTGATTTTTGTTGTTGTATGTTTGTTTTGTTTTGTTTTGGGTTTTTGTTTTGTTTTGTTTTGTTGTTGTCGTTGTTGGGTCTTTTTTAATTTGTTTTTGTTGTTGTTGTTCGTTGGGTTTTTCGTTTTGTTTTGGTTTATTGTTGTTTGTTCAGTTTTTTTGGTAGTGTTTTGTGTTTTTGTTTGCTTGGTTTGTTGTTGTTGTTGTTTTTGTTTCTTATTGAGGGAGGGAGTGTTCTTTTGTTTAATGTTAAGGTTCTGTCTTGTTTTGCTTTTTGTTGTGTGGTTTTGTTTTGTTTTTTGTTGTTTGTTGTTGTTTTTTTTTGTTGGTTGGTTGTTTTTGTTGATTATTATATGTGTGGTGATTATTATTCTTATACATGTATGTATGATTGTTATTATTATTATTATTATTATTATCATTATTATTATTATTGTTATTATTATTATTATTGTCGTTATTATTATAATTATTTTTAATTATTATTATGATATGTATTATGATGATTATTATATGTATGGTGATTATTATTCTTATACATGTATGTATTATTGTTATTATTATATTTTTATTATTATTACTATTACTATTATTATTATTATTATCATCATTATTACTTCTGCTATTACTATCGGTCTTGTCCAAGAGTTTCTTATGATTATAATTATAAGTACATGTACTTGTCCATTCTATTCAGGTTTTCAGTAGATATAGACACAGGCCTATTAGTTGTATCCTGAGCCCTCTCATGCTTATTATATATTTATGAATTCAGTTGCAAAAGTTCTCAAAAATGAAGTCAATGAATGAATGTATGTATGTGGAAACTCACTAGTAAATAACGTCAATGGTTTCATTTGATGATGATATAACTGTTTGGATAATCAAAAGGTGATTCCAGTGTAAAATTAATATTAACATACCATTAATAGGAAACAATTTACATGAACATAAGTGAAATGAAAACAAAAGCAAAGAAAACAAAAACAAGTCATTAAGTATTAAGGAGGAAACTAAAACACACAGTCATAAGCAAGGTAGAGAACAGGTAGAGCTAGTCAAAAGCTACAACAAATATCTGGGAGCACTGTAATTATTAACTCAGTGGGTAAACCAGAAGAAATCAGCTTGTGAATCCAAAAGGGAATGACAGTATATGTACATAACTACCGAAGACGAGGGCTCAACTGAAATGAAATACCAAAAGTGGTATGGAAAACTAAAATTGTAAAAGTAAAAGAGACAATTTCAGAAGTATTTCAAAATTTCAAAATCTAAGAAGTGATTAAACTTAAGCAAATGACATAGAAACTAAAATAGAGACATAGAAATCAATCAGCTTAGATGGTTTGGACATGTTATCAACAGACCGTATGTTCACAGAAAAGTTATATCAATATATATACATGTAATGCTAAAACCCAAGATAAGAGACCAAGGTGCAGACCTCATAGAAAATGGGACACAAATATACTGTAAAAAGGGCATTAAAGTAAGATCTTTACTTTTCCCAGAAGGAAACATAAAATTAAAATGTCATTGTCAGGTCAGAAAACTGAAGGAAGACCATAATCATACCATACACTATGACTATGATGTACAAAAAGATAAAAACGGGATTTTGAGAGATAGACGAGACAAATATGAAAATTTATGGTTTTAAATCCTTTCCAAATAACATAATTTCATCCAAAAGTTATTTTGCCTTAAAATATGCATAACTAAATTATTTGTTACAGTTTCCAAACTGCTTTCTTAGAGGATGAACAAAGGAAATATGACTTAAATTTGAAGTTTTCTCAAAACAGCACCAATTTCAGTGATCCGTTGTTACTAAGATATTTTTTTCTACAGAATAAACTTGAAAATTTGATTAATTTATCAGACCTATTGTATCTGTTAGCTGGACATCTCAGGAATACATTTCCACTTGTTTGTCAAATTTCCAGTTCCTTTAATTGAGTTATAGCCCTTGATATGTCATCGGTTGCAATGTGAATTATAATATTATACTTACAACATACATAATATTGTGATATATAATGATATTATTGTGTAAAGAGGGAAGGGACCAATATGGAGCACCATACTGTAATGTTGATGACAAAGATCTTGAAGAGTAAAATCAGTACTGATTGTGTCTGACCATAGAGTTAATTAGTCATCCAAGCACTAGGCCCCTCCCCTGAGGCAGAGGCCCAATACAGTTCAAGAGACTATATTTTGTTTGATCTAGACAGGACATGTTCAACACAAATGCCTTTTTCAGTTTACTGACATTGACAATGTTCTTACAAGTACAATGCATCAACACCAAGGACATTAATCCAATAAATTTAAACGAAAGAAAGAGACAATCCTTTTCGAATGGTAGATTGTTTAATCATTTTTTTTTTTCACTTAGGCTTCACTTTTGTGTATATAATATAAGACATATATAATGTCGTCCGAGTCATCATTTGCATTCCGCAAGGTCCTTTATTTAACAAAAAAAAAAAAAAAAAAAAAAAAAAAAAAAAAAAAAAAAAAAAAAAAAAAAAAAAAAAAAAAAAAAAAAA
>JBBPCV010702947.1:0-11078 GCA_037974505.1 Plocamopherus tilesii
TGGGAGCATGGCACTGGAAAGAGACCTTTACAGAGAGGCTGTCATGAAGGCGACATTCCGGAAGGAACATGCCAGCTGGAGAGAGAGAGAGAGAGATGAAAGCAACAATTCTTCTACTTCAACTTCATCTTTACTAAACTTAATTCCCTGTATATACAAAATCTATGTATATATGGATTCATAATAATATGATATGAAAGAGTATTGTTTTCCACTTCCTCAGTTCATCTCTGTTGTAATTTATTCTAACTATAATTAACTTTCATATTATGTAGATTGGTAATGAAGAGCTAGACTGAGAAACCTAAATGATTACCTGTTCTTTAGATGCTGTATACTTCCAAGGCACTGGAAAGATCCGTTTACCATAATGGCCAGCCTTGAGCACAGAGCTTCACATTCTTCCATACTAAATGTTACAGAGAAAACATGAAGGATAAAACATTGTGAGAGTGGCTAAACATTCTATATGAAATAGTTTTTAAGGTGTAAAATAACAATGATAGAAATTGTAAATACTTTGGATCTCCTTTACAATCTAACCAATTGTTTTCTTGAGAGAAATGTGTCACACCTTTTGTTTACCATTTATATTTAGATGCAGTCTGATGAAATGAACATGACAGTGGGACTGATTTTCTTGGACAATTGATTGCAAATCTAATGGACAAATTTTTCATTTCCCAGGCATAGCCAAGTGAAAGCATAATATGATATGGGACCAATTCATTACTCCTTTCACCTAGTGCAAAGTTCAGTTAGAAATGGAGAGCTTTAGAAGGCTTTAAAAGGGGTGAATTGAAAAGTGTAAGTTCACTAAAGCATAGAGGGCTGACTTCAATAGTGTAATTTCACCAAAGTACAAAATTTATTTTAAAAATGATTAAATTACATTGTAAAGCAGATTTACATGTATAACCAATACATTATGTTTTGACAGCTGTAAAGTACATACATTTATCCAAAATGTGTGTATGTGTGTCTTCTTCCCTGTATGTTACATTCTATTCACTAAAAAAAGTGTTAAAACAAAACAAAAAAATGCAAAGACCCATAGTTTCCTTTGAATGTTGAAAATTGTGTCTGCATGCTAGAAGATGTTTGTAATTAAGGTATGTAATGTTTATATCCCTCTTTTTTCAACGCATAAAAGACAGTGATGTGAAGTCTCTCAGACAGAATAAGCAATCCAGTGGATGACAGGTATTCATATGAGAGCAATATTGACTTGACTTTCTTTAAAATAAATGCTTTACCACTAGCAGCGAAGTTACATGTATCAAAAATTTCATTATAGGTACTTGGCAGTTAAGCATGACGAACATGTGACTGATAAAGGTAGAAAAATAATTTTCCAATCTAATAATTTTTTTGGGAGCAAAATTTTCTATGACTGGGCCCAGATTATTTGAGTTGACCTATATGACAGGACTCAAAGCATCCTGGATAGTGTGGAATTTGTCCAGTGTATCTAAAAACTCAAAAGGTCCAGAGTCATTATTGACACAACATTATAAAAAAATTATAATAAGCCATATATATATAAGCAACATACACATGTAATGTATATATATTATAACCAGCTGGAAATGATCTAGTAAGTGTTTTTCATATATGTGTATACATGTATATATGGAGGGTGATGACAAACCATGAATAATGCATTTTTAGATTTATCTATGATTAGCGGTTAATAAAATTATTAATATCGCAGCCTCTATTGTATTCTGTAAAAAAAAAAATTGTTGATGGCTGGATAAGTTTGAACATGTCATGTTTTGTATGCAAAAATTGAAAAATCGTTTTCAGCCATATCACAGATCTATTTCAAAGGCTAATCATAGAGAATCCAAAAATGGCTTTTACAGCTTTTTGATGCCAAACCCTCCACATATATACATGTACAAGCAATCCAACAAACATTTAAGGTACACATGAATTACCTGTGTGATGTAAGAATGACAGAATGTCCAGCCTTCACAATATTGTTGATGCGATTCCATAGATAGCGTTTTGCTTTAGGGTCCATGCCAGTTGTAGGCTCATCCTGAAGAAGGATACTCCATATGTTAAATGATAAACAATGGCAATTGTTTAAAATCAGTTCTTCTGTATTCCACAATCTATGAATGAAAATTTTGATACTGAGACGAAATCTGTCGTAAGAGAAATATTTGAAAACTCATCTGAGTCTGTATTAAAATATAAGAAGTTAGAGCCATGCATGCTGTTGTATTGCTACGTTGCAAAGTAAGCATGTGGAAAACTCACCAAGAAAAGAAGAGGAGGATTTCCAATCAAGGCAATGGCTGTTGACAGTTTACGTTTATTTCCTCCGCTGTAGCTACTGGAAAGTTTATCTGCATAATGTTGCAAGTCGAGTTTTTGAATGACCCAATTGGAAACCTGTTGAGTGGTGATGCAATGTAAATTTATTAATTGTATCATATGGAAACTTTAGGAAAGAAGGCACATAGGTATAATTATCTTTGTGCAATATTCAAAGTAATGAAGTGGGTAATGTAGCCAGAATAAAAGTAAAACATACATATATTTGTTGACATAGAGGTTTGTCAATGTAAGACTTTGTCGGTTTTCACATTCCTTCTGTTTGAGAGAAATTAAGCAAAAAATAAAGCAAAAAATCAAACCAAATCAAGACTAAAAACTAACAAAACAAAATAAAACACAAAACAACAAACCAGCATCAATATTAAACACCTATTTTTAAATTAATAAATTAATGTCAAGAATTTCATTGCCATTGATCAATTTCGCGTCTTACATTTTTTATCTGAGATCTTGGAATTCCTCTGACACGTGCATAAAATTCAAGATGTTCTCTTCCAGTAAGAAGAGGATCCAATGCATCAAATTGTGGACAATATCCCAAGTACTGGCATGCTTGGGACATTTCTCTATAAACACTGTTTATGGATAAAATTGAATCACTCTTAGATAATTATTTAAAATTTGTTTTTATTGTTTTCAAGGTATATAACTACAGGCATTTAAAGAAGTAAATGGGTAATAGTGAAAACCCTTTTTTAAAACAAGTTAAAATCTTATTTCATCATATATCATTCTAGAACAAAGTACTGCGATCAAGAACAATTAGATTCTGTACCTTCTCAATTGTGTTGATTTAAGTGAAGAACAATACAAAATGAGAAAGGGCTAGGAGTGAATATCCTTTGTCATGTCAGAATCAAATTAATGTGTGTTGTCATCATCATCATCATCATCATCATCATCATCATCATCATCATCATCATCATCATCCTTTATGGCTTGCACACTCTTGCAAGCTACCAACCATTCATCTCCATTCAATGCAGCTGTCCACATAATTTGTGATGTATTGTGTGTTGCTTGTTACTTATCTGAGGCCCAAAAGAAAGGCAATCCATTGTCATCCTTTTCCTCATGTTCCTTCTTTCTTATCATTAACAACTACAATTCCAATCTTTCTGTTTCCCTAAATATGATAAATTACTATCAAATATCAATGAAGTGGAGTCATGTATTTATCTTGAGTTTTGAATTACATGATAATTGCTTTTAAGTGTAGAAGATTGATATTGCATACAATCTTTTTTTTTTTTTTTAATTTATTTATTTATTTATTTATTTATTTTTTTTTTTTAATATATGAAGATAATCATCAAAACTTCAGAGTCTTTCTCTATTGCTGTAAACCTTTATTGACAAAGGTTCCAAGTTACATATTCCATCAGATTAAAGTCAAGCAATTGTGGTGGCCATTCATTTACAGTAATAGAGGACCCTTTTCACTGAAGTGAAGTTAAAATAAAAAAATATAGAACTGTTCAGAAGGCGTCTCACTTGTTGAGATCATAATATCAATCTCAACCTGGAAAAATTAAGTCCAAGTCTACTGACCACCTCAACTTACAAATGTAAGTAAAACCATCTAAATATAATTTATTTTCTTACTTATTTTACAAAACTTTTCACTATTCACAAACCTGGGAATGGATCTTTGCAAAATATTCACAGCCATTGTTGACTGAATTTATTTAGTTCTAGGTAAAGTTCAATAAAAAATTATTTTTTTTAAGGTGCAACTGCCTAGACTTGCTATGTTGGTTTTTTTTAAGCTATCCGATATATAAGTGGACTGCACTGCCCATGGCAGCACATGTATTATTTAAAAAGGACAAAATAATTGACAGTTTTATTCATCACCTTTTCTGGTTGATATAAGCATCTCCATTTGAGATACTGACATCTCCAGTCAACATCTTAAAAGTTGTTGTCTTTCCAGCCCCATTCACCCCAAGTAGACCAAAGCATTGACCTTTTGGAACACCGACGTAAAGATGATCCACTGCTCTCAATCTGCGTCTTCCATTCGGGGTCAAAAATACCTATTTAAAAATATGACAGAAAAATGTGTCTTCAGCCAATTTTTCTATTCAATAAAGTTAAATTAAAGAATGCCAATGTTGTGATTTAATTAGACTTGGGTAAGATTAAAAGAGAAGGTGAATGCTTAAAAACAAATTTAAAAATTATGCATTTAAAATCTATTCATCATATGAAAGGAAGCAATCCACATATAACAATCTTGCTTATTTTCTAACCTTAGTTAAACCTTCCAGTCTTAAAAGATCACCAGCTGCTCCTCCTGATATGACTCGTTTCTTTTCCCTTGCTACATCCATATCTTCATCTTTCGCCCTTGGCATGCGAGGTCCAGATGCACAACTGTGACAAAGCGAATAGATAAATAATAAAATACATTAAGAATTTTTCCTTTTTTTCTCTTCCAATAAATTAATTAACAAGCATTGGAAAACAATGATGCGCACTGGCAAACTAATGAACAATAACAAAAACTGAGAAGGAAGAAGACAGAAAATAAGAAACACAAAAAAAGTTTTAAAAAGTCAGAAAGATTAATAAATTATAGAGGATCGCAGAAGAAAACTATAAAAACAAAGACTAAGGATGTTTATGAGAATGAACCATGATAAACTTTAATAACTAACATATTCAAAATAGTTCTAACTTAAGTTGTTCTTGTACTCCTTTAGCTAACAATTTTACTTACATGTTTGACATAAAAAATTTGTATTCAATGAGCAAATTCAAAATGCCAAAGATGAAACCCATGAGACCCATTGCAAAGAGATTTCGCCCAATGATTTTCCACTCAAATAGATCATATTCAAAGTCTTGATCTGCAAGAAAAGAATACAACAGGCATTAAAAAACTTTGTGCCAAAATTAATGGATGATTTGACAATGATATGCATAAAGGGTGAGTAACAGATTGAACAAGAATGATCCTTCATAACTTGGAAAAACATTCATAGTCTCATTGACAATGTAAACAGTTCATTCTAAGTTCGCACTGAACGAATGTGGATATTGATATGGTTAAATTGATAAAGAGTTGATTGATCTTCATTATCAATTTGATTAAGTGGTTGTACGTATGCAAATGTATATAATGTATGCATATGCTTCTATAGAATTGATTTATATAATAATGTATTAAAGGATTTAATTTAAAGGATCTTTATCCTATTAGCTCATGAATATGATATGATAATGATATAATGAAGAATAAAAACATTTATCATGTGACATAAAGTAAATACTTCTTGTTGAAGCCACCTTGCATAATCAGTCAGTGATAGCATGAGCTTGAACTGTCTATTAACGTTTTATCTTAAAATGAAAGAATTTAAAATTTGACTAATGTTATAGCCTTTAAAGTTTTATGTCACATAACTACAGAAATTAACACATGATTTCTTATCTGTTCTTGAAAGTATGTACAGAATTAACACTATATTACCTACCTATTCTTGAATAAAATTCTGATTGAATCTTATAGAATGCCAAGTCAACAAGTCCCCTGCCAAGGCAATAATGAGGAAATACCAAAAATACTTGTTTGAACACTTTGTTCAACTCTGCCAGGTCCTGAAGCAAAAGAATTAAGTTTTTGTGTATACTTCTTGAAACAAATACAGGAATAAAGATAAAACTAAGAAATAACAGAACTTTCAGAAGCAAGCATCTATCAACAAGATGATTAGGAATAAAGGATATGGAGTGTATTGAAAGAACTCTTAAATGCTTGGTGTAAAAGTGAGACATGAATGATTGAAATTGGTACAATCTACTTCTTTCTGATGTTTTCTAACATCCAACAATGATCTTATTCAATTGATTTCAATAGCTTCATTGTTTCAATATTGTTTGTTTACAGTACAGAAAATAAATTGCACAAAAAAGGTTAAGAAAGTTCAGCTCTCTGACTAAAAGGGAAAAAGTAATTTTAGTACCAGCCTACCTCATGCTCCTGTTCAAGAAAATCCAAGACAAATGTAACCACAGTGGTAAAAAAGCCAGTGAACATATTGAAAGAGGCCAAGGCCACAAAAGCAGAGCTTGCAACTTTGAATGATCGGGAAAATGGATACATCATTGGATTTATGGCCCATCTGGTCGCAGAAAAAATATTCTCAAGATCAACTCAACATCATCTTAAAGGGAATATTTATCTTACTTGTTGTAAACAATAGAGCTAAATTTACTTCATCTAGAAACCAAAACATAATCTCTCTTGTCAACATATAAAAGACTGGTTAATATATTATTAAGATATCTTTCTAATATAACTTTATTTAATAATTTCATTTCAATGTTTAAAAAATTGCACACCTTTAAAAATGTCCATTTATGTTATTATTATGACTAAATGGACTAAGACAGATTTATCTAGATGTGTTACTAGACAATGGTACAATGAAAATGTCACATATACTATGCATAGATAGGAAACATATTCTAATCATAATCCTATAGCATAAAAAAAAATAATTAAAGACTTGAAAAAAAAAGAATCCTCATAAGTTTATACCCGGGTTCTTTCACTATGTTCAATGACAAGGTATAGCAGGAAGCAACAACATTCAACATTCAACTTTATTTACAAATGTTTCATTAATATTGATGAAATGTATTGAGATTAATGCTTTGAACCAAGCTTTGAATATGAGATATAAACTTGAAATCAATGCTTAACGAATATATATGCTTAATCGGTATGAATAAAGATATTGATTGACTATTTCTGTTGGTGAAAATTATGGAATGGGTTCCTTTTGGTGGGTTGCCTATAACTTTAAATAAATTGATTGACCATGTTTAATTGATAAACATTATGGCATGGGTTACTTTTGGTTGACATTAACATAGAGATATTGACTGAATTTTTCAATTGATGAAAATATATGGAATGGACTTTAAAAAATAATTTCAAAAGGTATAACTATTCATGCATATATGCAATTCACCCATAAAGTAGAAGAAGAGCAATGAGGCATGGGAAGTGTTTAGCAGAGGTATATGCATCATGTCCAAAGGCCAGGAAAATAATGATGCAAATGAAAGCTGGAATAATGTAGTTTACCTGTGAGCAAAAACAACAAAAAAAAGAACTCAAAAATATTTATCCTATTTAAATCAATGTTTAATAGAACAAAGTCAGGATTACATTACAAAACTTAACAAAATTCAGAGCCATCCTGATCTATTCCAAAGGCAATTATGGCTGTAGATCTTAATATGTCATGCAATTTTGAGATAGATTTATGCTTTCATATTAGTCCCACTCATATTACTATATTAGGAAGTAAAAAATCCCAAAGAAACTATGCATGTTACAAGGAAAAATAGAATACAAAAAAGCCTTACATAATCCCATAATGAGTTTGAAATCCAGTATATAGTAGGGTTGATGCCTGACACAAATTGAAGGTGTTTACTGTTGGACACACGCTCCTCAATGAGAAAGAGAACGAAACTGGCAGGCACAAAGGACATGGCAAAGATGACACAAATTGCAACAATAAAGTCCACCCAATTCCTTTAGAGAGAGAAAAAGACAATGACAATAATTATAACTGCAAAAAGGATCATTGTGGAATTTTCTAGATTATTTTATAATTAAAATAATGAATATATAATTATAATGTGAAAAATTATAGTATACAGGACATATATGTGTATACTTTATACAAATATTAAAGCATCTTAATCTAGATATTTTGCTCCCCCTGTGGAAGTAAACTATATCAACTCCTCTTACTTCTTTCTCCTCCTCCTCCTCTTCTTCTTCTTATTATTATTATTTATTATTGTATTTATTATTATTATTGATTTATTGTTATTGTTATTATTATTATTATTATTATTATTATCATTATTATTATTATTATTGTTATCATTATCATTATGTACAAAGAACTGCACAAAATCAAAGGCTGTGGAAGATCCTCACAAGAGAAATCAGGAAAACAGCCGAAGCCTCAATGTCGGTCGACTAATGAACGGCAAGAAGTGAAGTAAGTCATTATTATTGTTATTATCATTATTATTATTATTATTATTATTATTATTGTTATTATTATTATTATTATTAATATTATTAATATTATTATTATTATCATCACCATTATTGTTATCATAATTATTACATGTATTATTATTATTATTATTAATATTATTATTATTATTATTGTTATTATTATTACTACATGTACTACTACTTTTCTTCAACAATAAGTTGACTTATTACTCTGAAGAAGAATTGAATGCAAAGTAAGAACAAGCTCATAGGCTAAACCTTTGTCTAAAACAGTGAAAACACAATCCAAAAAGAACAAAAAATTAACTAAAATAAAAAGCATCAAATCAAACAAGAATGAAAAAAAAATCTTATTTAAAAAAAAAAAAGACCCTTACATATTTTTCTCTTTTAACTGATTCCTGTTCAGGTTCACTGGATGATTTACAGTGACAATGCCATAATCTTTGGGATCCTTGTCAGCAGGCAACAAACTTCTTAAGATGAGGTTATTGAGACCATTCATATAAGAAACTGATGAAGCCCATCCTTTATTGTTGAACCATACCTAGAGGCCGCAAATAGAAGCAAAGTTCAAAATTGCAAATAATTAGGTTACTGTCAAATGGTTGTCGTACTAACTTATTAACAATAATAATAATTATATTAATAGTGCTCATTTGTGGATGGATTCTTCTCTATATTGAGCAGGTCATCTTTAACTTTCTGCCTGTATTTTATCACTCTTAGGATTTTCTTCATATCAATTTTTTTTTCTTATTCTGATACAGTATACCAGTGATCCAACTAAAGTATTTAAATTAGTCGTTGATTAAGATTTGATTCAAAGTCATGAATTATTGGAATACTGCATTTAAATTCAGTTTCAGAAAGACATTTTTAGTGCTAACGAGCCATGTATTTGATAAGCAGGATAAAATCCACCCAGAGTTTACCTTGGCGTTATCTTCAACAAAGCCAGTTTTCATCACCTCCTCCAAATTCTCCAACAGTTTCGTATGGCGGGAAAACTTTGGGTGATTCTTTTCTGCTTGGTTGATAAGACGTTTGATACCATTTGAGATCTGAGAATCCTTCAAATGACGCATTGCTCGTTTTGCTCCAAAAGTAAAACCACCATATCTGAGAAGAACAGAAGATGGGAAGAATATTTTTTATCTGCTCATTTCTTTTGAGGAAAGAGGGAGGGGGGGGGGGAGTGTAAGTAAACTATAGGAAAATATTTTATGTCATGAGCTTCAAACAATTTATTTTTCCTTGCTCGAGATTAATTTACTGAAGTGTTACCAGAATATGATCAAATACCAGAATGCTACCAGAATACAATTAAAGGTTAAGTTCAATATAGTGTCAATGTAATGAAATCATATTTAATCTAAAATTTGTCTGTCACTTTTCATTTTCACTCAAACATCAGAATTTCCATATCAAAAGATGCCGGTTAAGACATACACTTAAGACCCTTATGAAAGGATAAAGATGCCCACACATTTCTGAGCCTTCTGAAATTACAAAAAGTCCTGTGATCTGATCTTAACCATTTAAAACGGAGGATTTGTTTTAAAAAAGTTCAATTGAAAGATGATATCTTATTTGGGGACAATACTGACCTGCGTTTCAAGTAATTGTCTTTTGTTTTCACCAGCCAATCAGATACATCCCGTCCTGTCATGTTGAGAATATTGTCATTGGTTCGAAGCTCCCGGTGAGATGGCTCTGGGCCCCCAGCATCTAAGAATCATACACATTTACTCAGTGTTAGAATGTTTTCTAACAAATCTGAATTAAAATATTGCCTTTAAAAACTAAAAATTAAATTTCATAGATGTGATTTAACTTTACTAGATGCATATGAAGACAAAAAAGGCATATATTTTTAAAAATCATTTTGTAAATATTGAAAATAATCATTTTGTAAATTATTGCAGCTAGTACTGGTATATGCATTACAATGATACAGAAATGACACAGACAGTTTTGTTTTGAATATGTCAAATTTCAACCATACCTGCTGGACATTGCTGGTATCCAGTTTCACAAGAGCAAGAGGAAGATTTCTTCGGAGCTTTCCCTTTTACACGAGTCCACACAGAATCAATACTTGAACCTTGTAAACATGGCTTTCCACTGGTCAATAGGCAAGATGAATTTGAAAATCAGTATGAAGATATATGATGGCTATTGATGTTAATGGAGTAAAGCGCATTAAAGAAATAACAGGGGTATAAATAAATATAGGGGAGCCAAATCCAACATATCTAGTACAGTAAAATATAAAGTGATAATCGTGGATATCAATATTTAAAATGTAATATTATACATTGATGTATAATGGCAATAGATGTGAGTCTTATTAATATTATTATTATTATTATTATTATTATCATTATTACTATTATTGTTATTATCACTATTATTATTATCGCTATTATTGTTATTATTACTGCTACTTCTATTATTATTATTATTGTTGTTATTATTATTATTATTATTATTGTTATTATTATATTATCATCATCATCGTCATCATCATCATTATTATTATTATTATTATTATTATTATTGCTATTATTATATTTTTATCATCTTCGTCATCATCATTATTATTATTATTATTATTATTATTATTATTATTATTATTATATTATTATTATTATTATTATTATTA
>JBBPCV010704058.1:0-11077 GCA_037974505.1 Plocamopherus tilesii
ATAGTAAATAAAGCCCTACGTGAATCTACTTAAATCTGGTGTTGTCTGTTATATTTATTACACATCAATGTGTTTCAGAAACAGCACTTTGTTAGAAATTGGATTAATTGTTTTGATGAAATAATCATAAAAGATCCAGCAAAAAAGTGTACTTATATTATGTGGAAAAACTTACGTTCAACATTTGAAATTTTAAATCTTCGTAAAATACATTGAAAAATGCAGATAAGCTTTATTAGAGATATTGCCAGTATGTTATTAACGAGTGTTTTTATTACGGAGATAAATAAGTATCTGTAACAAAAATTTAAGTTATTTACTTAAGTGACCTATCTGTTCAGGTATTTATTTGAGAAAAAGCTTTTTAACTGAATGCCACATTGATTAGGTGTCCTTTTTTTTTTTGTCTTTAGTCACAATCTATATCACAAGGAATAAAGTGGTAGTTAATTAAATTTTAGAATAACTTTCATGATTGTTCAAGCAAAATGATTAGCAAAATATCAAACTTAATATTACCTTCTGTAGATTTCTTCAGGCTTCCAGGAGATGACACCAATTGCTCTTTAATAGCTGAAAAAATAATTTTAAACTGTTTTACTCAAATGCTATCAAACAGATTTACTTATCAGAGTGGCAAAGGTGATACATACTTCCTCTTCTTCATAAAAGCTGACAAACTCAGTAGTATTCTTGTAAACCTTCCAAGAAGATCAGTCTTTAAAGATAAGTCTAGTCTAGTCAAATTGCTTGTAGTGTTTCCAGTCTGCAGATAATCTCTTTCCATTTCTGTCAATCTCTGCCCATGTTTGTGTAGTCTATCACATCATTTAGCCCTCTATTTCAATCTTCCTCTTCCTTTCTTCTACTTCCAGCTTATCTGCAATACTTTTCTCTAACACTTCATTTTAGAACAATTTATTACTTTTTTTTGTCTTCCTTTTTTATAGACCAGGTGTCACTTGAAAAATATCTGGAGTAACTTTCTAAAAAATTGATCCTTGTGTTCAGTTTTATCTTTAGATTGCATAGCAAATTGATCATTTTTTTACTAGATGGATTTTAGCTGTTCCTATTCTTCTCTGTTTCAAATATATAAAGCTATCAAATCAATGATTCATGTCACTGACTTTTAAATTCACTTGTTTTTTTCAGTTTGTATCATTTGTTTGGCAAACAATCATGGTCTTTGTCTTCCTGGGATTTATTTTTAGTTCATACTGTTGGCTTTTGCTATTAATTTTATTCAGTATTTCTGCAGTTCATATTCATTTTCTAGCTGTGAAGCAGAGTTATCAGCACATCACATCTGATACCTTCTTCTTCTTCACGTTCTCTAAAAATCCATTCCCCATATATATTAAATAAGTCTGAAGGAACTATACACTCTTGCCTTGAGCCACAATGCATAGGGGTATGGATAAAATTCTGCTGATATCAAAGTTGAATGTAGTCATGGTGAATTTTAAATCATAAGTATAAGTCAATCAATACATACGATCTGTTCAAGGTTTGTCAGAAAAATAATTTTGATGTTTTGTAATATAAAATTCAATAATATTTTTTCACTGATCAAAAACATGTAGCAAATCTAAAAGTTGTAAAACTTCTTATTAATGAAACAAACATGACTCTCATCATGTATTTTCAACCAACCAGGATAGTGCTGGAAACAGCCATGTAATTCAAAGCGAAGAGCAATACGGCCATGCCATGTTAACGGGCTGATCCTTACATAACGAGCATGTACAGGATGAATGAAGAAGTTTGTCACAGGGGTATTGGAATCTGAGTTTCCTCTAAGAACCTGAAATAAATAATGGAAAATTAAAATGATCAAATGAGGCCTCTTATCATGAATGCAATATGATTTAGTTTTTTATTTCATCCACCTCTTCAAACATAAAACTGTTCAGAGCAAACTTTAAAATTTAGCTCGGACAGTGTATCAGATTAATCTGAATTCCTCTTGACTGAGCTAGACTTCAAAACAGATTGGCAAACCTTGTCTATGAGTGGCTTTTCACTGTAAGAGTTCCAGTTCACCCCATCATCACTGAAGAATATTTTGTATGAAGAAACAAAGGAAGGTGCATCAGGTCGCCCTTGAGTAGTTACACCAGTCAAGTATACGAGGGAATGGAAATCAACCTGAGGAGAGAGAACAACAATAATATCAGGTAAGTTTAAGAAAAGATGCTGACAATGAATGTTGCATAAAATGTTTTTATATACAAAAAGTTGAAAGACATTTTTTGTTATCTGTAATCTTTAAATAATAATAATAATAATAATAATAATAATAATAATAATAATAATAATAATAATAATAATAGTAATAATTGTAATAACAATAATAATAGTAATAATAATAATAATAATAAAAATGATGATGATGATGACAATGACGACGACTATGATGACGACGACGATGACGACGACTATGATGATGATGATGATGAAGCAAGCATTTAAGAGTTACTATATATGGTCAAATGAAATGGAACACACATATCACATCAAACACAATAAAGCAATCAGAACTCCTGGCTTATTATTTATGCATGCAACTAAAACAGTGCCACAAATGCTGTAAAAATGTGTTATGAATACATGAGACCAGTCCTTGAATACAATTACTCAGTCTGTGATCCCCACAATTTGAAAAATATAACCTGAGTAGAAAAAGCATAGAGAGAAGCAGCTTATTTTGTAAATACCAAAATTCCATCTGATAATTAATTCAAGACCTCTGACGATTGCCACTTTAAAGCAGGAAAAAAACAAACAAACTAGCAATTAACCCATCTTATTTTTTAGGGCCATACAGTAAATTACAAACATACTTCTAAACAACCAAGAAAGAAAAACCTGAGAAAAAGTGATTCTGCCGATAAATTCACAATTCTATCATCCACAACAGATGCACATATTCACTCATTTTACTCTTCAGTTGCAGATTTTGGTATAACCTGCTTGAAAAGGCAAGGCTGTGTAAAGTCATAAACTAACATAATTTATGATCAACCGCCACACCAAAATAAAGTTGTGGTTTCATTCATAGAACAAGAAGATATAATAATGTTGAACAATTATGTCTTTGAAATAGGCAATTCAAACTATTTCCATATTTCAAAGTGTAGACATGAAGCCAAATACATTTCTTATGGTGAAAATCAGACTGACCTGAATGTACTGATGTACATTGTCTGTTTCAGCAAGCCAGCTTCCCCGGCTGTAAAGGCGAGCACGGTGTGGAGCATGTTGGTCATCCCAAGACGACGATGCTGTGATCATCTCACGAACAATCCTACCATCTCTCATTCCCATCTCTGCTTCACACTCAGCTTAAGTATATGGATAAATTGTGATAAAAAGTTTTTATGCAGATTTATCACATGTTATAAATTACATACAGATTTAGATATTGTACTCTTGAGATAAAGGAATACATTTCAACGAGAAGGCAATGTCTCACGATACATGTAATGAATTTCAATTGGTGTAAAATTGTTAAAAGTGATGAAGTAATATTTGTGAAAATAAATGTCTAGGAGATTATCATAAACTCATAACTGATGAGTCTTTTAAAAGAACAAAACAAAATTAAAGCTGAATATACGCTCATTACTATAGATAAGTCATGCCTATTCTACAACAAAGAGCCTTCATTAGGTACAGCTAACATTTTTTTTTAAGGGCTGTATATTCATGATACTTCTATGAATAATAAATGGGTGAATGATCCAAAGGGTAAACATCATAGCTTACATGAGTTCACTTGAAAATAAATACTAAACTAATAACAACATTGAAAATAAACCCGATATTCTTTAATTAGTGAATAAACTGATCTGAAAATATATTTAGAATTTTTTCATATTTGTTAGAAACATTCATGTTTTAAGCTTTCATGAAATATCAATGCAAATGAGGAGATATTTACATGGGATATGAGATGGAAGCATCACTTGTTTTTCAGTTTGTCTCTTTGATGAGGAAAACATTGAGAGAAACCTGCCTGCACTGCGACGTTTCCTTGAACCTGAATAGATATTGATGAAGGATAAATTATGTTACTGAATACTATGATGGTTTTTTATCATATCATTTCATTTCACCAAAGATTACATTTTCTCTTATAGGCTGAACTAACTTGATGCAAGGGCACATTTTTCTTCTCTAAACTAACAATGCTGAAATAGATCATTGTTTCATTGTATAACTCCCTCAAAGGTTTCTAGAAGTCTGGGATAGAACTTTAAAAAATTGAAAAAAAAAGTAAATAGTTCACAAATATCAATGAACCTTCACTGCAAGGGTAATACAGGGTAATTGTATTACATGAGATATATTAATGATGATGACACTCAAACTATATCACATTGTAACTTGCAATAATCACTAATGAGGTGAGCAGTAATCATATTACATGTGTTTTGAAAATCCTGGACTTAGTTCAAACTCACTTGTACAACTGCACATGTACCGAATCTTGTAATCGTGACAAGGCAAGCCCAGTATCGGGTCAGGCAAACAGTCCAAGCCGTTTTCCACGGTACAGGTGGCTTCTACCAGACTAGCAAAGTCATCTCCTGTCTGTGCATCCACACACTGTATCTCAGTTATCTTTCCTCCGGGACAGAATTTGGCGAGTTCACCGGAACTCATCTGTTCATGGTCCTCAAAGTCGATGTCAGGTGAGTCATTGTTAACCCAGCTAGACCAGCCAGGTGTGCACGTATCTGTGCCACTAGATTGACTATTTGTATTGGTTGAAGGAGAGGGAGTTATTGCATTATCAGTCACAGGCTGTTGTGGTGGCATGGTTGAGCTTGAGACCAATGCATTTGCAGATGGAGAGGGATTCATGCCTGAACATAAAGATAGAAAATTGTTGTATGTCAGAAAGAAATGCAAACAATATAATGGATGAAAATTGGAGAAGTTGGGTGAAATATGGGCGTTTCCAGTTGAATTTCCCATAACAAAATATTGATTACTTTGAAAGCTTGTTAAGTTTTATTTTTTAGCCCTCAAGAAATTGACAAAGAAATATTAGCAATTAAGAGAGTCATTTACACATTTTCTTTTTCTTTTTTTCAAGCAAACTGCTTTGTTTGACATATGCTATTCATTACAATTATTTTGACGCTTCAACATCCTTTTATAGCTGACAATTGTATTGGTAGTTCATAGTGTTGACAAAAACTAATAAGTATAATATTTGAAAAATGTTATACTCTTGAGCATTTATAATTAGTTTAAACTAAACTATTATTAAACTAAACAATATTTTCCACTATTCCCATTTCCATTTTTATAATAAACAAATCTTTTCTCTCAAGGAAAACTCACCATCTGAACATGTGCACTTGTACCGAATCTTGTAGTCATGACAAGGCAAGCCCAGTACTGGGTCAGGCAAACAGTCCAAGCCGTTTTCCACAGTGCAAGTGGCTTCTACCAGACTAGCAAAGTCATCTCCTGTCTGGGCATCCACACACTGTATCTCGGTTATCTTTCCTCCAGGACAGAATTTGGCGAGTTCACCTGAACTCATCTGTTCATGGTCCTCAAAGTCGATGTCAGGTGAGTCATTGTTCACCCAGATAGTCCAGCCTGGTGTGCAAGTATCTCCTGCACTTGGTGTTGGTTTGTCTGTTTTGAAGGATATGGTTAGATATGTTTTAAAACAATTAATGAAGCATTCAAATAATAGAATTCTTTAGATTTTTTTTAGATTTCTTTTCTTGTACAATGGTTATTAATCAATCAATTTATTGCTTGACTTTATACCTTGTCTATTTATTGCATTTTCTTATCCATCTAATAACTAGACCTACTTGCAAGACATTTGGTTTTGTTTTTCCAGTGGCAGCCCCAATTCCATTCCATTACATTAGATATGACACATTCCTTCTTTTCCTTTATGCATATGATAGGAATTAAATTATCACATCGGAAAGTATCAGGTAATATCATTTCATAGAGATTTCAATAACTATTGTTTAATATTTAAATCTTTCAAGGTTTATTAGTACCCTATGTGGCTTTTAGTCATTATGCCGCAAAAAAGTATTTCAATGTTTGAATATAAGCTGAGATATTTCTTTGAAAAGGAATTTAAAAAAAAGCTTTCTCCAGCCTTATAATAACACTACCTTCGGCTCTTTCAGGTTGAATTTCTATAGTCTATATCAATGTTTAACAGTAATGCATACTCTCTCTATCAATCAAGATTACAATCACAGATAAAAGAAGAATGCTACTTATGTAAGTGTTACCTGTGCCTTTTGTTGTTGAAACTAAAGCTGTGGATGTTGCAGCAGGCAAAGGTGTTGTAAAACCTGGAGAGGAACCACAGGCAATACCTTTTGGCTCACAAAGGAAACGCACCTCATAGTCATTGCACTGACCACTTGGCTGATCGAAATTGAAGCATGTGAGTCCACTAAACTGAAGACCACACAGAACGTTTACCTGGAAATAAGAGAGGATAAAGTAAAGGTTTGGCTCCTAAACCCATTTAATAGAAAATACTAAAGCTGATAATAATATAAAGTGGGCACAAACAAAACATTATATCTAAAAAAAAAGGTCAACTATAGCATAGTATCAGGTACTGAAATTAATATTCTTTTTTGAGATATTTCTGCACTAACTATACTTTTCCAAAACTGAAAAATATATGATTTTAAGATATAGTGCTATGACCTTATTGTGACAAAAAAAAAGTAGAGATTAAAAGAAAATGATAAGTCTTATAAGAAAATAAGAGTTGAGGTTCAGCAGTGAATTCAAAAGGCTAGTATTAAAATCTTTCTTCTTTTTATAAGACTACGAAATGTATCATCCAAAATCTCCCTAAATCAGGAAAATCAATTTATTCCTACAACTTCATGCCACAACAAGCTTTGATATCTGTTTGTATAATTATATAAAACTGCATCTCTCTTACGGTGTTCAAAAAGAACACTGACCTGTCCCACAGCTTGAGCTGATTTCTTGCTTGCAACATCACGGCATTCAACAGCTGTAATGTCAGATGTGCTGCAGAAGTTGAATTGCTGTCTCAAATTAATGATTGTCTCCTCTTCTCCCATAACACCTGGTTTACTTGCACTCATCCAGTTGGTCCAGCCACATGATGGCGATTCTAGAAGAAAATGCAATGGAAAATAGCAAATGAAATGAGACTTAGCATGTTATAGGTTTCACAACGAAAAAGGAAGATTATTAACACACAGTGAGTACCCAGTGAATCATGCCAATGGTCACAGTGGCTCAGCGTTAGCGCTTTGGACTCGCAACTGAAAGGTCTGGGGTTCAAGCCCAATTGGGGACACTGTGATTTAACCCTTGGGTAAGGTCATTTACACTAATTTCCTCCATTTGCAGTGCTGCTCTGCTACTGATGCTTGGTTTTCGTTAAAAAAAAAAAGATCAATTTCCCTTCGGGATGGATAAAGCGGAATCTTATTTATTTATTTTTTTTTTTTATGCCATGCATTAGGAAGCTTTCTGAAACAGAGTTCCATCCTAAAATGATATTTTCTTATTAATACTACATATTAACACACCCTAATGATAACACAAAGAAGCAAGGTAGATTTATTAACAATAACAACTATGAATACATCAAAAATAGACATGAGAAATTGCAGTAGATACTCCTCCAATATCTACAAACAAGGTTACTATTTTTTTCATAATAATTTGTGATCAAGTAGTAATATCAGTTGAAGAATTCCAAAATAGTCAAACAATATTTGGCATTCAAATATTTAAATTATTGTCTTTAAGTGTGGATAGTCATTTGTATTAATACTTCCCTAGTGCATTCAAATTATGGAATTATCCTCCAATTTATGTAAATAATTTAAAGATACCAAATATTTTAAATAGAAATTGAAATGTACAACACTAACATCAAGACACAAAAACATCACTTTTTGGTGCATTAATTGAGTTTGTCAGCTATTTTGAAGACTGAAACTAAGACTAAGATGTCATTAAAAAAAAATCATGAAAAAATTGATGAGATGGTGCAGACACAGACATACACACATTTATATTAGAGCTCACACAACCTGTCTGCAGAAATTGAAGAATATTGAAAAGTGTGAGGCATGCAATATCTTGTTATTTGTCTACTCTTCTAGTCAAGCTAAATAAGCAACAGAAAAACATTTGTCTTATTAAATTTTTCAGGCTTTTTCATTGATAAGTTAATCATTTCATGATGCACACATATAGTTCAATATAATCTAATGGATAGTGACTTACTAGAGGGGGATGCAGTGGAAGTGGTTTGTGATGTTGGACTGGTAACACTGTCAGTAACAGGTGGTTTTGGAGTTTGTGTTGTCACTGCAGGGACAGAAGAAGTGCTTGTAATCTGTACAGCAGGAACGCCTTGACAAGAAGACAAACATAATATGTCCTTGTTGATAAATCATGCTTGTATTAATTGTTTGGTAACGCACAATACATTTTGATTTGCAGTAGATTTTACAAAGGCAAGAAGGTACATCAATCTTGCCCTCATTCATAAATCTCTCAGAATTTACTTCACCACTAACCATATCATTGCACTGGTATTATCTTTATAGAATGAACACACAAATGTCAACATCTTTATTCTCAGATAAGTTTTGCTTCATATATGATATATCTCTTTATCCTCTAAAGCCACCCCAAAATATATATCACGATAAGTAAAACAAAAATGATATATTAATGCTTAGTCTAATTTTATAGATGTACTTCTTAGATAGTCAAAGTTACATTGCCTATATGCATGTACCTGAGCAAGTGCACTTGTACCGAATCTTGTAGTCATGACAAGGCAAGCCCAGTACTGGGTCAGGCAAACAGTCCAAGCCATTTTCCACAGTGCATGTGGCTTCTACCAAACTAGCAAAGTCATCTCCTGTCTGGGCATCCACACACTGTATCTCGGTTATCTTTCCTCTGGGACAGAATTTGGCAAGTTCGACGGAACTCATCTGTTCATGGTCCTCAAAGTCAATGTCAGGTGAGTCATTGTTAACCCAGCTAGTCCAGCCTGGTGTGCAAGCATCTCCTGCACTTGGTGTTGGCTGAGAAATTGAAGTGTCTGATGGCTTAAGACTAGTCACAGTAGTGACAATGCTTGTTGGAGGGGGAGTTGGTGCCTTGTATATTCCTGTGTAAATAATGAAAGTATAGCATTAAAACCACTACAATGATTTGAGGCATCACAGTCGAATCTTTGTGAAGTTGATTAGTTCTTAATTTTTAAGGAATTCAAATTTTGAAATTACAAAATTGTATTGGTCACAAAATATTGTTTGCCTTAAGGTTGGCTCTCCTGTGTAAGGGTATGTATTCTCTCAAGAGTTAAAGAAGGAAAGACATTGACAGAGGAGATGGAAGCCTTCCTGACTCTGAAGGTACAAGAGAAGCGCAGGTCCCTAACAAAACAATCTTCTTTGAACTAGCAGGTTGTGAGACCATTAATGATTTAAAATTTTTGCCCTCATATTAGACTTCTAGTTAGGCATTAGTCTAATTCAGAGATCATTAACATTGGAGTTTTTAATGTTCCTATACTTTTTAACATTTTAATAAGCAATGCAAAAAGTCAAAAACTGAACATACCTGAGCACGTGCACATGTACCGAATCTTGTAATCGTGACAAGGCAAGCCCAGAACTGGGTCAGGCAAACAGTCCAAGCCGTTTTCCACAGTGCAAGTGGCTTCTACCAGACTAGCAAAGTCATCTCCTGTCTGGGCATCCACACACTGTATCTCTGTTATCTTTCCTCCAGGACAGAATTTGGCGAGTTCACCGGAAGTCATCTTTTCATGGTCCTCAAAGTCGATGTCAGGTGAGTCATTGTTAACCCAGTTAGACCAGCCAGGGACACAGACATCTGCTGGGGCCATAGTAGTTGAACTAACATCTGGTGTTGGTGATGGTGATGCTATTGTTGGATAGAGGCATTTCAAGGGCAATGGTCAGATTACAGAATAAAAATGTAATGTGTGAAAGAGAATGAAAACTCTTCCCTATTTTTCCAACCCACTCTGACCATTCTTTCCATTCTACAACCACAGCAAAGAAATGAATGACATCAGATATATTCTGGTAAATTCAAAATATATTAGGTATAAACTTCAAAGGTATTAACAATATATCATTATGTTTAATTCATATTCAGTCAAAATTCTTTAAAGTCTTTTTGATTTAGGTATTCTTGTTTGCCATCCAGATTATCCATCAATATGCATTATTTAAAATTCATCACTTTGTTACGAGGAAAGACATTTCTTTCAATCTGTCACTCAATATAATGCAACCGTTAAAGATATGCAAACAAGTCAAGACTGACACTCTTGTTGGTGTAAAGAACATAAACTCACCAGCACATGGACAGTAGACGCTAATCTCATAGTCATTACACCTGCCGTTATTGTTGTAATCAAAACATTTCAGTCCCTCGTTGACATCACATGTTACAACTTGACCTACATCACTAAAGTCTTTCTTTAAATTGTGATCACGGCACATAATCTTCATGGGCTTATCACATAAACTGTATTTTTGTCTCAGAGTAGACAGAAGTTCCATATCACCACCGGAGCCTGCAATGGTATAAATAGCAAGAGTCATCCTTTTCAAATCCAAGTAAATTTCTCAGGACAAGATTAAGCTTAATTTGATCCTAAATGAGACTTTTCAGAGAGCTATGAATGAACATCAGCCAACTTTTCAGTTTTTTTAATTGCAGTTTTTGGTGAAAAGAAAAAGATTTGCGACAAATTTGAAAAGATAGACAAAGGAAGATAATTACAATCAAATAAATTAAAGTTGTCACATTTCCATTATCCTGCAACATTTGAAACCGTGTCCATTTGTTATGATGAAAGAGAATGGAAAGCTCTCATGAATACAAAAATTAAAGAAGATGAAAGATGGGGAGAGAGAAGGGAGGAAAGTGGGAGAGAGAAGGAGAGAGGTGGGGAGAGAGAGAGAGAGAGAGAGAGAGAGAGAGAGAGAGAGAGAGAGAGAGAGAGAGAGAGAGAGAG
>JBBPCV010706280.1:0-11073 GCA_037974505.1 Plocamopherus tilesii
ATACATACACACACATACATACATACATACATACATACATACACACACACATACATACATACATACATACATACATAGATACATACATACATATACACATGCATACATACATACATACACACATACTTACACACATACATACACACATACATACATACATACATACATACATACATACATACATACATATATACATACATACATATACACATATATGCATACACACATACCTAAATACACACGTAATATACATGCATACACCTACTTACACCTAATCATTTATAACGACGTCACATTTTCACCAGCAACCATTGAAGCCCTTGTCGTTTTGTAGCTCATCTGCAGGTGAGGGACTGTAAGGGGAAGATGCGAATATTTTGCTGATTATTACTGATACAAATACAACATTCATTAAAACAACAGAACTGCACTTTATTTGCCCTACAAATAAAACAAAATAAAACCACATTTAGTAAAACGTAACGATTGGTAAATGAGATTTAAAAGCGTGTGGACATTCTTCGCACATCACAGGACACACTGGTCATCCAGAACTTGGAACTATTTTTGTCAAATTTTGCAAAAAGTCCATTTAACTACACCAACAATAATTATAGTGCTGAATAAAGAGAAGCCCTATCTCAACTCCAACTTATCTCTTAAAACGAAGGATAACTTTAAACTACTGAAATCGCTATCATAAGGCAAGAATTAACCAAAGAGCCATTGCAATAAGGATCGTGAAGGCTACTGGGGCATCCTCTTCTATAAAATCGAAGCTAAGAGTCTTAAAGTCAATAAGTCTATTAGAGGTCATCTCGGTGCTTGGCCTAATAATAGTCGATCAAGACCACAATGGAACAACCCCGGAAGTCACGACAAGGACAAAAGTAAAACAAAATTTAGTGTGTTTTAGAAGCTAGCACATGATAAAACTTCTTCTAGTAGGTGTACTCAGTTCTGGTGAGACGCAAACGATGGAGAAGAGTGTGAAAAGGAAACTGCTACTGAATAGAAATCTTTTTTTTCTAACTGGGTCATGGTGTATTGTTAATCAAGACAGAAAACCTCGATGATGATGATTGTCTTGATCAAAAGAACAATCTGTTTTTTCTTTGATCATGTCTTCGGTAAAGTCCGAATTGTATGATTTTTAGATTCCGCATTTTCTTGTACACAGGAAAGTACGTCATAGTTTTTTCTCTCCTAGCTACACATAATATCGGTAGCTAGGAGAACTTTAGTTAGCTCAGTTGTTCCGTAGGGAAAAGACGCGCTTTGTAGATCTAGTTTTAGTATTGTCTTTTCATTCCCTATGGATCAACTGAGCAACACTCATATAAAAAATATATAAAAGAAAATAATAATAATATTCATGTAGAAATATATAGATTCATTGTAGAATGAATGGGGGTGTTGTTTTGTTTTATTTTGTTATTTTTATTTTTAATCACTGTTATTAAGGTCACAAATGTACCATCAGGAGATGATGAGTATTGTACGTCATTGTCATGTAGTCATTTCTCATGCAGCAGATTGACATCAGATAGTGTGGGATATTGTGGGACATCAAGTGCATTGAAATGAATTCTTATTATACCTATTTGCTTTTATTTTCACAGTACTGGTTGTCAGGGAGTATGGTATATGAGTTAGAGTGTTGGATTTAGTTTGATGCTTATCCTTTGAAGTAACCAAAAGACTGCTCTGCTTTACTCAATATGCTGACCTTCCATTGGCAATGTGTCCATACTGTCTTCCATTATCTTTGTAGAATTTTCCAACTTGTCCAAGGGGCATTGGAGTGGGACATCAACTTGTATGAATGAAGAAACGCTTTGTTCAGATGCTCCACAATTGCTGATTATCAAAGAACATGGATGCTATAGAAAAATATGAAAATGACATTTCTGGTGACCTATTCTATAGTGAAAGTGATATCTGTGGCAATCTCTAGGCAAGCTTACATACATACATATACATACATACATACATACAGGGATGAAATGTGCTTCCAGTTTTCTGCAGGTGGTGCTGTAGGGGAATGTATTAGGCCTGTCAATTCCAATGAAATCAGGAAATTTAAATCTCTGTTGAATGTTAAGTCTACTCATTTGTTTGATGACTTTATCCCTTCATCCATCTCAGGGTAGGTTGCCCATGGCACAAGAAAAACTTCTGCCTCTGAATGTGCAGTCTGTTAGTAAGCATCTCTGTCTCTATAGTCTTCCCATTCTTGTTCTTCCCTTCTGCATGCCTTCTGCCTTGGATTTGTCCTCCATCCTTTGAGTGGGCAGAAAACCACCCGTATAGGGGCATATAATGTCCTTCCCTTGTTGTCTTCTTCTGACTTTATCTCCGGTTACTAGCCTATCTGATTGTGACTTGTAACTGTTCGATGACGCGAGGGCACAAATGTCCTTGATGGAAGTTGTCACCCTACCTATAATATTGTTTCCTGGATTTGCTCTCATGTACTTGTACACCTTGTCCTGTGCGCTAGATAAAACTTAAGAGATATGTATCATTACAACATACATATATATATATACATATATTTTCACTAGTGCCTTCTTCATGTCAAGTTGATGGTTGGATTGTTCCATTATTTTATTCTGCCTCTTATTGATATATTTTATTTCTTCTGCCTTTGTTTTTTTCTTCCCTTAATTTGTGAAGTGTTGAAACTAAGGCTCACCAATTGTATGGTATGTACATAGTTTAGAACAATAACAACAACAACAACAACAACAACAATGTCGAAAAAGCCTCTAACATTGTCATTCTCAAGTATCCAGACTTAATAATTTTGTCTTTCAATTACTTTTAAAGCAACTATAGACAGTATGTTCTCTTTTTTAACATTTTTTGGTTTTGTTTTGTTTTTTTCAAATTGAATACACTAGTCCCTCAATTGTGTGTGTGTGTGTGTGTGTGTGTGTGTGTGTGTGTGTGTGTGTGCGCGCTAAGAAACCATATCCGCGAAGCACCTACTTTCACTTTCACTCACTTCACTTAGATTAGCCGTAGCCTACAGGGTACAGATCGGAATTCTGCAGGTGGGGAAAATTCAATTAAGGATGTAAATGTAAATCTAGAGATTTAGATCTAGTTCTATCATTAGATCTAATCTTATCTAATCTACAGTTAGATCAAGGTTTTCTAGATCTACTAATAAATTTGTAATAGGCCTATAAAGAACTTATTATGATCTACAAATCCGGAAATGCACTAGATCTAGATCTAGATCTAGATCGAGATTGTTTTCGCAATCCACGGTTCCTGGCCCTGATGTCAGTGGTGATGATGCCTATGCTATGCTCATTCACATTCAATGTGACATTGGAATAATCAATGATTATTTTTTGAATGTTGTTGACCTCTCCAAATACTGATCTAGATCTAGGTCTATGACTATGAAGGCCTTTTATTTTTATTCGGGACATTATTCCTGTGTTTGAACACTAGATCTAGAAATTATAGATCTAGATCTAGCAGATTCTACTATATTCTAATATTAATAGGGATATTCATCCCTGCAAGTTCAACTTATTCTGTCTTGGTGAAAAATGTAAAAAAATATTTTAAAAAATACCCCCATACACTACCCTTTTCAGAAAACCCCAACCACCCCCCTCCCCCTAATCGCCCCCCCCCCTCCTCCAACACACACACACCCAAAAAAACAAACCCGAACAAACCCAAAAAAGGACAAACCAATAAAAAGAAAAATGAACAACCAAAAAACAAGACAAAACAAAAGAAACAAACCCTCAAACCCTCGACGAAACCTATCCCTTTAGCTATCTCAGGTGTCTTGTGTAAAGGAATGAAGGGGTTAGGTCGGGGGGATGCGGTTTGGGGGGGGGGGGCATCGTGTTTTCACGTGGTAAAACGATAAGGTACTAGACCTAAGACATCGAGGAACTGGGGAAAACCTGAATGATGCAAGACGGAACATCCTGGGTGCGTTCATTAAGGATGTCAGAGGGACCGCTTGCCTTGCGTCATGACGATTTAATGACGATTCTTTGAACGATTTCCATTGGCCAGTCGCTTGGCAACTTGGCCAACAAGCCGCTCTGATTGGTCCACTGAACGCAGCACTAATGTGTCAAAGAGTACGGCTTGGGTTGTCCCGGTGTAACACGAGAAAATTACTCCTTACGAGAAATTTACTTCCGAATTATTTGAGCATCTAAATTCTGAATTAAGTAAGATAAAATAAGATACGATGAGATAAGATAATTTTTATTCGTCCTCTTACATGGAAATTTGTTAGATCACTGAAGACACAAACATACGACGAATCATTGCATGCTTATATCATTCCACATAAATGCATTGAATCATTTAAATCATTACATAATTGGCTATCACCGGATTGCATAGATATCACCGTATTTACTCCATCAGCCTCGTAAAGAACTCCCTTCGTGATAAATCTTCCCTGAACTGTTGAATCCCTTGCACAGTAAGATTGTTAATAAAATCTATTTGGCACAAGCGTGATCTCGATACATGTTTTTTCTTTATTAATGTGTTCCACAATCCGAACTGGGCTTCACCGTCCACAGATAGGCATAGGTGTCGCGTTGGTGACATATGTGGGTGGATAAATGATATAAGTAATTTTGTTTCACTAAACTGCCCCAATCACGATAAGGCAGTGATTATACCGTAAAAATAATACTATGAATAATATGATTTGTTTGGCGTCGTTAATATTATATGTGTGCAGACCATTAAAACTCTTGACCACATATCACAGTCAAGAGAAGTAGCCACTGTCTATAAGCAACGTCTTCAAAGGGAATTACAAGTTATTGCTTGAGGTGGAGTGCATCTTTAACAGGGGGAGTAAATTTCTGGTTGGGGGTAATTTACATGTGTGACACCCGGAAGCGTGGACTACCGGTTAGACGCTCGCCTTGTAATCGAAAGCTTGTGGGTTCCAGTCACCCTGTGGGGCCTTAGAACATCATACATGAACGACATTTTCCTCACCCTACTCAGGTGGAATTAGTACCTGGCCGTAAAATGTGAAGCGTTGTCTTCATCCGAAAAACAACGATTTGCCCCTAAATGGTTGCATTTTCTGTCTTATGCGCTCAGTGTTGCTGTTGGCTAGGGGCCCCATGTGAAACGCTGTGAGCATATTTGGTGGATATTGCTCTTTATAAAAGCTCATATTTATAAGCTCATAGAGGGCCTGTTTCAAGCAGCAGCCAAGGCTTCCCTGTAACGGGGTCCAACCAGCGACCGAAAACGGGGTGTATTCTGTAAGGGTCGACCACTCGTGGAACGAAAGCACATGTACCAGGTGTTTGCAACAGGATAGACGGTTCTAAACCGTGCGGGGAAATTAAAGATGGCGGTAGTTTGAGTGGGCCGAATTAAGCTGAAAAGCGATTACTATAGTGATAAATGTGTTTTAAAATGTATAATATGGTTATCGAAAAAAAATGTTTTTTTTAACTTTTAAGGCACAATAAATGTACTTTTACAACAGTTTAAACTGAAATTAATCCAAAACCCACCGCGCTGGTTTCAAACTTGTAGATGCCGCCATCTTCAGTTTGAACTGACCTACTTCCGGGTCAACGACCGGTCGCCTGCTAGCGAACACACCCAACCAAGTTATAAAATGTATGGCCTTCATGGATCCTCAAACAACAGCCAATCCAACTCTGTCTATCCCATGAAGTATCTTCAAAGTCTTGAGTGGAAAATTCCAGCAGTCACCCCTCCCACCTTATGAAAAAGGGGCTCGTATTGACTCATGGTGGTTTAGAGTCTCTAAAGATAGTCCCTCCCTCACTTGGCAAAAGTAGTCATGCCATGACTATGCCTAAACACACAGAGATCTAGAGAGGAAGTTGAACCTGAAACTCTGGAAAGATATGTTGCCAATTTGGTGACATCTCTGGATGAAGTCAGTCCTAACAAAATATTGAACTTTGACAAGACAAATCTTGCAGACGACTCAAGACAAAAACAATGTTTGTTTAGGCACGGCGTGAAGTACCCGAAAAGAATAATAAACTACATGTATTTAAAAATTAAAAAGCAATATGGATATGACAAATTTTGATGAATGGTTCATGACCATTGTTGTGCCATGGCCAAGAAGCAAAAGTGACAAAAAGGTGATTATCGGGGATACCGTAATTCGAGTGGTCATGTGATTGAGAAGTGTTGGCAGATGAAAATTGATCTCGTCATCTTGCCAGCCAACTCAACAGATAAATGCCAACTCTTGAGAGAATGGTGTAAACAAATGGAGAATCAGAGAAAGAATTTTCCAAGCTCTAAGTTTTACATTAACTTGCAAGTTTACTTCTTAATGATATTCATCAGTTTTAGTTTCATAAATGCATATTGACTGAATCATCATTCAGTTTTTCTCTTTTCACACCACAGGGGCGTGAAAGCTTTCATGACCTGACTGAGAGTCTCTTACCCCAAGCTCCCCAGAGGTGCCTTTACGGATCAGAGCACGGCAAGGAGGAGGCCGATGGGGAGACTGGAGACATGAGCTAGGTACTGAAACGTGCTGCCAATCAGGGGCACAGTTTTAGAGGTGCCGAGGATATGTGTGATTACTTATCCTCAAATTGTGGGACTGACAAGAGCTTAGTACATTATTTCTTTTATTTTTACATTATGAACTTTACATCAAGACACAGTACTCATTTCAAATGTTAGAATGTGTTTAATAACAATTGAATTACTTTTTCACTTTATTTTCTACAATGCCTCTTAAAGGCATTATATCCACGTGTACCGTGTGGAGAGGGTGGTGCTACCTGAGGACATTCTTGTGATACCTGGTACCAGTACCAGGAAGTACCACCAATTTCAGACAGTCAAGCCGTATGTAATCCAGGCCAGGAGATTGGCCAGTTTTTACACAGCCTGCAAGGAGGGGAAGATTGACAAGTGTGTCAATTTGGACATTGTTGGGCATTACACTGTGCACAAATGCAAACCAAGGTGATTTCTATTTTTGAGAGACGAAATATTTGATGATGCGTATTATGTTTTCATATTTATGCCTCTTAGTTCTGTGTTTGATTAGGAGAATATCTATGTGACTGATTAGGAAAATATATGTTGTATTTGTATGCTTACTGCTTTCTTCTGTTCTCAGTATCGACACAGTGTTAAAGTTAAATGAGAGGCATTTGTTGAGCCCCCGGTATTAGTGTCAGATGACGTACCATCATCAAAACATGCAGTGGGTAAGACTTTATAATATAATTAAAACATCAATCATGTAATTTTCTTGTACTTAGTTTATGTGGAACAGTTGATAAACTAAGGTCAAGAATAATGTATGTTCTCTTTCTTAGTAATAATAATAATTATGTTCCTTTGTCTCTTTTCCTTGCACAGATCCCAGTGTCACTGTCCAAAAGTGGGGGATTATGTAAAACTCATCTGTCGAATTCAGAAAGTGACAAAATTCTTTTATGCTACAGTGAGTACTTTTGTCTCAAATAAACATGATCACTTGCTCTTATCACTATTCTTTGCATAAGAACTGAAAAGATTTGATCTTGAAAAGTTTTGTTTTTCTTCTGAGTGTATGTGATGCTTTTTGTTCTCATTAATAATGACTGGTCAACACATCAAGTAAAGGTCTGGGGAAGCATATATTTGCTTGCTAAAAATAATTACAGCTTTGTCTTGAAGATTTTAGAGTATTTACTTTGGAATGCTTAAACTCTTCTCTTCAGGTGATCGACGTCGGGGACCCGACCACATTTAGTGTCAGGTTTCTCAAGAAGAAGGGTTCTGCGTATTCCTTTAGCGAACAAGACGACAAAGGGCTTATCACAACAGGTCCTCCAGATTTTTTATTTTTCCTGGCAGATTTTAGATCCTGGTCAGTGGCAAATGTCCTCCAATAGCAATAGCATTGGGATATTTTGAGGACAAAATAATCAACAACATGATCTCAAGGCAACAAGAACAGAAAAAAGGCAGGGGGTGTGTTTTGCACCATTTCGAGATGTATGGGAGGGGAGAAGTTTCTTAGCACCCTAAAGAAGTACTACAATCCAGGCCCATTTGTCACTGTGGATGAGCAACTTATTCCCTGGAGAGGCAAATGCTCCTTCCTTCAGTATCCGCCACCAATACCTGACAAATGTGGGTTGAAATGTTCTGGTGAACCAATGCGGAAACTATGTATCCACTCTATGTATAAAGCTGTATCTTGGAAACTAAGTCAGGTGCCAAAAAGAATCTAATCCTTCTGTCATCCATGCACAAAGATGGAAGTATGATCAAACAAAGAGGTGATAGAACAGTCCCAGAAGCTGTTGATTTCTATAATTCAACCCAAGATGGGGTTGATTGCCTCAATCTCATGGACCACTCGGTAACAACAGGCAGACTGATAGCTGACAACTTTAATGCAAAAGTGGGTAAGGGTAAAAATGAGGGAGAAGACAGTTTAGGAAAAGGAAGATACTTGAAAGAAAAACGCAATGAGAATGGAATCAAACTGGTCAATTTTTGTAATGCTAAGCAATATTTTGTTATAAACAATATGTTCCCCCGCCCATTGCAACCTTCGGAAGCAGCGTGGTCACCATTCTCAGAGACCATTTCAGCACTGTACTGCAGCAGAATGGGTGTGACCTCAACGTGACCAGGAGACAGGAGTGGGCAACCATCACAGTGACAGTCAGCTGAATGAAAGCCAGGTCCAAGGAAAGACACGGGCTGTTCTGCCACGCTGTATCTGCTGTGGCAGACAAAGTTGAAAAATACAACAATACTGAGGGACAGCCAGGAATTCTCTTCCTGAAGGAGTTACAATTTTTTGACTGGACGAGACTGGCAACATTTGACAGTGACAGAATGGACATAACCTCCTTGCCAGGACTTTCATGCGTTGTGTTCCTCAACAGGTATCATCAGAGCATCAATCCACAGGCAGTGAGGGCGTTCAGTGGGATAACTGTAAAGGACAGCTTGCTGATGAGGACAGACGGCAGGACTTTCCCCAACTTTCTCATGTTTGTGGAAGTCCTGATATAATATGTCAACAGTTGTAGTTTAGAGAGATTTTTCTGTCAAGAAAACAATAAAATAAAAGACTGGTGGAGCAGCACGACAGTTGAAAAACTGTCAAAACTGTTGTTCCAGAGTATGGAACAGCCAAATGTGGAAGACTATAATGGAGCCAGAGCTTTGGAAATATGTTGGAATGGAATGATGTTGCCCAGAGACCCAGAGGAAGCCAAAAGACTGAACCTGAAACTGACTGGCATTAAAAGAAGGGAAGGGTGTAAGAAGGGCACAGTCCTGTCCTTAATGGCAAAAGACTATTAATAGCAGTAGCAGTGTCATTGTCTGTCAATGTGTCATTGTTTCAAAAGTTGTGTTGTTCATTGTTATTACTTAACAGTTTTAGAATAATAATTTCTTGATAGTGATCATTTCTTGTCATGCTCCTCAGAAAGTCTTTAAAAAGAGATGGCGCGACTATTGGAGGAAAAACAATAAAGTAAACAATAAAATAAAGCAAAATTTTAATTTCCCTCTCAAAACTTTGAAATAATGTAGACTGTGGTGGGATTTCCATGTGTGTTTGGTGGATGAACTCAAAAAACAGTGTGGCCAGGGAAGGGCTGAAGAGAAAAAAAAAAAAAAAGAAAACCAAAGACAGCTTGCGTAGAGTAGCCTACAGCTTGCGTAATTTCCTGGATGCCTTGACTGGTGATATAAAAGCAAAAGGAAGCATTTCAATTGTATTCATGTGCAACAAGTGAACTAGGGTGAGAATGTGTTTGTGCCTTTACTAAACATTGGGCACTAGCTAAAATATATAAACTTTGGGCAAGTTGAAAGTAAGTTTGGGCCATTGATTTTTTCACCTCCTTTGCCGAATGGGCAAAAAGAAAATTAAGTTGCTATTAAACCCTGAAGAGTGTTCCGTAAATAAATTCAAGAGAAGATGATTTTGCCAAAAGAAATTGTTCCAATGAGTCCTTCGTAGACTTCATCAAGATCTTGTGCATGGTATGCCAGTGTCCTCACAAGACTTAGATTCTAATAGAATTCTAGCTCTAAATCAAAATCAATATCTCGATCAGTGTAATGTTATGAAAACTCCAAAATTATGCAAGAATGACAAGTGCTCTTCTTCACTAGAATGCAACTAAAACTGTTATTTATATAATATTATATTATAACTGCCCGAATACCTTCTTGAAATAGCATCTATATTTATTCAAGGAAACAGTCATCAGTGTACACATTTTTCACAATGCCGGTTTTGAATACCAATAACATTGTACATGTACTTGTGCCCTGTGGCAAAATTCCCAAGGCCTACAGAGACAGGGAACACTAGTGTCCAACCATTCACACTAAGGACAGTTATATTTATATAAAAAGGTTGCAAACGTTACAATTATCATTTTAAAATCTTATATATAAATATTATATAAATTATATATGATGAGATGGCAAGCATGTGATTTGAGGCGCAAGGCCTTTACAAATATTTACAAAAATGATGTAATGAAAATGTGGAGCTTTGGAATTGTTACATGACATCAACTTCATTCAGTAAGTTGGGATTTCAAAAACAGTTTTATTAACCCTGGAATCATCATAGACCAATCAGATCAGCTCATTAAAATCTTCTGTAGTGACATGGCAGATGATCGGCCAAATTATTTTAGAAATAATAGTAAGCTAAATTAAAAATAAATAAATTGTGACACCCCAGGATTCACCATGTTTTAACAATTCTAGGGTTAAATCATGTACACATATATATATATGATATAATATAAAGTACCTTTTGTACTTTCCTCAGCACTTATTTCTACAATTAATGGAAATGCATTGTAGGGACAGCAGTCTTTATCATGTTTTAATTCACACAGTGTATTTTTAAATGATAAAAATGGGATATATGAGTATTATGAGGCAGCCTTTTAAATGAAAGCACTGTGCACAAATCAGTCTACAATCACATACACACAGACACACACATACACGCATACACAAAGCAAAAAAAGAAAAAAACAACAACAAACAAACAAC
>JBBPCV010707390.1:0-11072 GCA_037974505.1 Plocamopherus tilesii
CCCTTGACGGTCGCGCGAAACACAAAGAAAAACTGCGGGAAAATGGCGCCGACAAAAGAAGGGACAGAGACTCCTGAAAATGAAGACGAGGGTAAGTTATATTATGCTTTTCATTACTCCACTCGATGTGATCTTGTTCATGAATGTTTCGACTCCACTAAAAATCAAACTCGACTCTAAAGTGCGCCCTGTATTCAAATCTTCGCGTTCTCGATTGTAGCCCATCTCTCGCCATGCTTCCCAACCACCGTGGGTCGTTTTCTTTCTCTTTCTTCTGTTGATGACTCAACGTGCTGCTTTGTCAGCCCCCCAGTTCTGATTCCCTGCCGATCGGTGATGTCCAAAATTAACCCACGGCGAAACTGTATGCGTCACCCTCTTAATTTTATCACTTTGTCTGGATAATGACCGTGATTCTTTCTGACTACTTGGAATTTTATTAAAGTTGAAGTGGTTGGTGATTAATCTATTCTTTGTGACTTCAAGCGGTAGATGTAAGTGAGAGGAAATGGTTGGGCGTTGGGTGGTCGATATTGAGCGATCGCGCCAGAACCACCGCCCGATGCAGTGACTAGATCTAGTGAGTTGCTTGAGAAATCTTTGTGTTCAATCTTCCTTTGTTCATGGGTAGGTGCTGTGATAGTGCAGTGTATCCACACAGTCACACTTGGTGGGACTTTTTGAGTTTACCTGTTAATTTGTTAATTGTAAGTGTTAGATCTAGATCTAGAAGCTGTTTTCTAGATTAGATCTGGATATCGAGATCTAGATCTAGATCTAGACTGGTTCTAGAATCTATATGACCAGTCTAGAATTTTAGTTTTTATTATTATTAGACTCCTCTCTGACCAAACACATGTCAAAGGAAGTTTATTAAATACCAAGATCTAGAACCTAGAGCTAGATTAGATCTAGAACCTAGAGCTAGATTAGATCTAGATAGATGATAGATACAGACGTTTTTTGTTTTTTTTTCATCTTATATATTATATTTTATTTTTGTTCGGTTATTTTGCCTCTGATCAATGGACTGTGGAAGTTTCAAGTGGATGTAATTTAATAAGAATCTAGATCTAGTGGTTTTTTGAAGTGTCTGATACTTACTAGATCTAGTCTAGGTCTGAAATAGACATGTTTTCAATGAGCTTTCAAGTCCGCCAATTTTATGGAGCAGATTAGGCCTAGGCCTACCCTTATTTTTATTGAGACATTTGAAATATAATATATATCCTGTTTATAAATATCTCAATGCAGTCTTTTCTAAATTTTTTTCTCACTAGGCATTGATAAGAAAATATTAAAATTTTATTATATTTTTTTTATAAGTAGTAGACCTTTATATTCTCAAGCACCTCTGCCTCTGGGCACATGGTGGAATCAGGTGCAATGGAAATGTTTTCTTGATATTACTATTGATCTTTGTATCTTTTTTCTTTAAAATCTAGATCTAGTTCATTGTTATTTTCATTCTACATATGGATAAGTATAAGGATGTGGACAATGTTTTTATGATTTCACATTTCAGGAGCTTATTCCCTTGCTCAAAGTCGTTCTCGTAGACAATTGAAGGGCAAGACTGGGAAATCGTCAGCCTTTGAACGCCTTAGGAAAGCCAAGGAAGAAGGGAGAAAGAATAGATATGAGGTTTGTTCTTTTTTTTTTATGATCTCAAACTCAAACATTTACTATACAGAGAATCTTACAGATACAGCTTTTCAATTTGGGCCTTTCTCCTTGATCTTTAAGATTTATCTTTTAACTAGAAAAACACTTTTTTTTTTATCAGCAAAAGGTTTTGTCAGCTAGGAGTGCGTGATTGTTGGGGGGATTCCTTTATTTATAGGAGTAGTAGTAAAGTCCTACCCATTTATATCAACAGTTGGAGGAGGAAAAGAATGTGTACGACATCGTTGATGAGGGGCAGTACTCTGACATGGTCCGTCAGCGACAGGATGATGATTGGATTGTTGATGATGGTATGTATTTCAATTCTGACTTTACCTGAAAGTGTCAAAAGAAAGTGTGTACTTATTTGTGCAATGCCTGCAACTTCCAAAGCTTATCATTCAATTGCTCTAAGACTCTTTCTCCTTTTTTCCTCACATTTAATCAAGCTTTTTTTTAAAGAAGGAAAAGCTCTCGTTTCAAGATTTAATATGAAAATTCCCATCTTGTACACAAAAATAAAGCTGTAACTTTATTCTCCCCATGGAATTTTCTGATCTACAGATGGTGCTGGGTACGTTGAAGATGGCAGAGAGATCTTTGATGATGAAATGGATGAGGATGTGCCTGTTGCATCAAGTAGGTAGCAGCAAAATAATTTAACCTTTTTATCATTAGTTTGTTTTCTCTTTAGAGACTTTTTAGGGTAGCAAATAAATTATCTGTCGAAATACTTTCCATTGAAAATCATGTCTTATCATTTTTTTTTCTTTGGCACAGAGAAAAAGAAAGAGGAGAGGAAGAAAAATAAGAACATTGTGCGGCCTGGAACAAAACCAAAGCAAGATATTAAGTCTATGTTTGCTGCTGCCAGTGTGACATCTAAGAAGAAGTCAGAGGTGGGTAAATGTTGACTGTCGAGTATTCTTGATTTATTAAGATGCAATGTTTTGTTGTTTTTTTTTTCATTTTTCATTTTGAGCTTTCTGCCAACTGTGATTTCTGAAAGTGATATTCTATTCCATTGAGCTATCTTATCTTGATCTTTTATTTTTTTTTAGCAGTGATTCTTTGATCTTATATGGAATTAGTGAAGTATATCTGATCCCAATTATCACTGCTAACATTATAAGGGGAAATCTGGGAGAGGACCTCCAGCATTGGTTTTCTCTTCGTTCCACCCCGGACATTATATTCCATCCACGATTGTCATCTGAAATTGAATTGTATGATTTTGTTTTACATCCAGTCTTTTCCTCGTTTCCCTCTTGTAGAAAGAAGCAACACTGGCTGATGACGATATCCTCCAAGGCCTGATGGGCACCATTGGGAAAAGTTCTGCTACAGTTGCTACCAGCAGTGGCAAGAAAAGTGATTCTGCGAAGCCGATAAAAAAGTATGTTAATCGTAGCAGTGAGCTTTATGGTCTTCATCTGTATGATTTTTGGTGTTCCTTGTGAGGTGCGTGGCTTAATATGTTCATTTGCTTGAACCAAGAAATATTTAACTTTTACATTTCTCTGAAAGATGTTAAATGGCTTACTTGTTTTCAACAAACAGGACACCCTATAATAATTGCTTACTTGTTTTCAACAAACAGGACACCCTATAATAATTGCTTGTTTTCAACAAACAGGACACCCTATAATAATTGCTTACTTGTTTAAAACAAACAGGACACCCTATAATCCATTCAAGACTGAGAAGAAAGCTGTACCAAAACAGCAGCCAACTGTTGTTGCAAAGAAGGAATTGTCTTACACTTCTCCTAAGCCGGTGTTGGAGGTGAAAAAGGAACCCATCTCACCTACGCCGAAAACCAGTTCCAAATTCTCAGTTAAAGCTGTTGCGGAGGTCGGAGATGAAGAAGATACGACGGTCACCACTGAGAATGATGTGACTGTCAAAGTGGAAGCAGAGGAAATTTCTCCTGTGCCTGGTGAGAGTTGTTGTCCATATGTTGTTTCTAACCCCCTGTTGTCATTTTTCATGAGTAATTTGATCTCACTGTTGTTCAACTCACAATGGTTAGTAGGATTGCAAGTGAGTGCCTATGGGAAAGTTCTATGCTGACCCTTTAAATTTCATAAATTTGTCCAGTTTGTGAATTGCATTTCATTGTCACCTTTGTGCACTCTCTTTTCCTGTTTTATGGCTTGGCTAGTACCACCTGTAAAATGTGTTCATAAACAAACACAAGACATCAATGTTTTACTTTTTAACCAGTGAGTTGTTTTCACTTGGCAGTCACCATCTCAGCTCTGTCATGAATTGAAGTGCTTGAGCATTGTTTTGATGACTAGATGTAGTAAAGGTGACAATTACTCTGTTCAGGATATTGAATTCTTGTTCACCTGGTAAATGGTATATAAAACCCATTCCCCAGTCACTGGGTTATCATTTCCAAGTTGTCTTGTCAGAGAAGGGGTTTGAAATCGACTTCTACAGTTCTGCACTTGCGATGGAAGACTATTCATTACAGACATGTTGGACTTGTTACTGCTGAAGGATACCTGGTCTTGGTGTGAACCCTAAAACCCGTTCCCTTCCAGATGGTTGTGATGTGCTTCTTGTATTTCATATCACATCCGTTTGAGAGGGAGGAGGGCTGGAAACATTCGTGACTTGTGGACTTCTTTCATGGTATGTTTGAATTATTTTTATCAAGAGGCTGGTGTACTTAGGGAAGAGGAATCGTTGCTTCTCGTTTTCTTCCTGTGATCTGTTGTTAATTATCATATCACAGTAGGTAGACGGGCGGAAACGATTTTCGGGACCCTACATCTGGATTCAAGCTTGTATTCAAGGTCATTGCCGCATATTTCTGCTCATTAGTTAGTTGTGATGTGTTGTTTCAAATCATATCACAGTCAATTGGTGGCCGAAAAGTGCAGGCATTCATTTCTCCAGGTTGTCTTCCTGTGGTTTGATGTTTTGTGCTTAGGTTCTGAACTTGGCATTCCTGCACAATCCCTGTGATTTGTTAATATTTTATCACATCACAGTGTTTGAGTGGGCGTGCCGGTTCTGGATGCGCTTCTTTGCTACAAATTCCCAACATTGTTTGCCCACCAAGTCTGGTGTCTGGATCCTCTGTCTCCTGTCAAATGGTTGTGATGTGACTTGTTGACACATATCACAGTCATTGGATGGGCGACATGGGCGTGCCATTTCAACATTTTTCCTTTCCAATATTTCACATTTCATTTAATTGTTTTAATTTTATTTTATCTTTACTTTTCATGGTTTCTTCATGGTTTACTTTTTGAAAGATTTGTGGTACCGCAAGCTTGTTCTTTGACTTTGATCTGTTTTCTATAATCATATCACAGTCAATGGATGGGCGTGCTGATCACATGTGGTCTTCACTATGGTTCAGTGTACTTGCATACATAAATGGATTGTGTATTTCATCAGCTCCTCCTGTCACTTGGTCGTGATCTGTTGTACAAAGACTCAAATCACAGCCGATTGATGGGTGGAGAGGATGGACATTACGGATGTCTACTTCAGGGAACAAATTATTACAAGTATTTGTTAGGGTTGAATGATTTAGTACCAAGTATTTCTTGCTGGGTAGTTATTATACACCTTTCTCTGCCCTGAAACTGGCTTGTGATGCGTATTTTCCTGTATCGTATCACAGTCTGTTGCAGGCCGGAGGAAGATTGTTTCATCATATTATTGAGACTGATAAATTTGTAATTTCTATATAGCTTTATATATGTTTATCTATAAAACAAAATTAGCACAATAAACAGTGCTTTTTTCACCAGTCCTTTGAACTGGGTTGTGATTATGTTATAGTTATACTTCATATCACAGTCTGTTCATGGGCCTGGGGTCAAAGAAGTCATCTTTTCTGTGCACGGCTGTTCCCTGTTTTTGTTCTTAGTTTACTGGGCTGATGGCTTTCTCATGTTCAGTATTCATTCCTGTCTCATGATTGGTGATCCGCTTATAAGACACGAATCACAGTCTTGAGATGGGCGCGGATCTGGCACATTCATCACCTGATGCACCCAATTGTCCGAGATCATTTGATGCACCTAATTGTCCGAGATGTGGATTTGTTTTAACATCTGCAAGCTGTTGTACTTTAATCAGCCTGTTAAACCGGCTGTTATGGAGAATTTCAAACATCACAGCCAGTTTGATGGGCTAATTGGAGTTGGCTCTCATCGGATTATGGAATTTACATTGCAATCGTTGGTCATAGGTTTTGTTTTGTATGGATATGTTTTTTATCTTTTGGATTCATTGATTACAGAGCGGGATGGCAGCAAGTTGGAAGTTCCTATCTTAGATTTAGAGTTGCTGAAGCTGCCAGATGGAAAGTGATGTGTGGTTAAGTTCATATCACATCCTTTTGGTGGGCTTGACAACTTCTTTTTCATCAAATCATTCATCCTTGCCTTTCCCTGCTTCATGACTCATTGCCACACGCTCCTCTGCCCCAATGCATTTGCTGAAACTCTGCCTATGTTTAGTAGCCAATTTTTCAATATCATTTTCCTTTCATTGTGCTTTGCTGTTTTTTCTTTTCGTAAATGTTGTGATAACAATTTTGAATTTCACCAACTGGACTGCATTTAAAAAAATTTATGGCTATTATAATGAAAGATCCAAGCCTTCCATTTTGTGGGGATAAATTCTGTAGTAGCTTTTAGCTTAAGTTTGGACATTTTAATTTGATAGTAGTTCCAAGGATGTGTACAGCTGGATCTAGACATTTGGCTTTTCTCATGTCTTTTCAGACGAGGATGACAATGATCTTTCGGGTTTCGACTTCTCAGAGGAAATGGATATACCTGAAGACCAGAATGTCAAAGTAGAGGAGACCCCAAAAAAGAAGCTTATTAGGTTGGTGGTTTTTATGTGACCATAATGGGTCATAATTTTGCTCTGAGATTTAGATTCCTTAGTAAGCTGGCAGGCCCCTTTTTTCTTTTTAAAGAAAAAAAATTCTGAGCATTGTTTTTATTATCAGGAACTTGGATCTGAACTCATATCCTTTTGTTAACATCAAGAGTGATAAAGGTAGAGCGGGCGTCTCAAAGAGCTGTTGCTTATAATGAATATGACAACTTCAATGGCCTTTTGATTTCATGATTTTTTAATTTGAAATGATTTCTTGAATAAGACACACACATTCTTTCACCATGGGTTGACAGTGTTCTATTGATGTAAATAATTTGAAATGATTTCTTGAATAAGACACACATATTCTTTCACCATGGGTTGACAGTGTTCTATTGATGAAATGATTTGAAATGATTTCTTGAATGAGACACACACAATCTTTCACCATGGGTTGACAGTGTTCTATTGATGTAAATGAAGCAGGTTTTGATTAAGAACTATTCAAGTGTATTATCTCATCTTAAAATCGGGTTTGTAAGCCCATGAAGCTGAATTTACGAATTGGTTTTAGTCAGTTACGAAGCCTGGTAGTTGTTGAATGTTGGCTGATACATTATCCAAACAAAATTAGAGGACTTTAAAAAGATGTCAGTCCATTATAAGGTCAAGGTGGGGCACTCGATTAACCATGGTCATTGTATTTTGATTGGAAACAGCCGTTGGATGTGGCTGACTATAACATCTCATCTGGATTGATGTTTTAGTTTTTTTTCTCATTTTCATGCTAAAATGTGTGAACCCTTATATTTAGGAAAAGAATGCCTTTCCATATAATGCATAAAAATCCCATAAAAATCTCATTAAACATTACAAAAGGTTATAAGTTATTAGTATTATGGTTGGAGACTTGTATTTTGTAAGCAAAAGCCATCTTAAATACTGTACATATGCTTCGTTTCATAACCGAAAGGTAGTAGAGATATAAATCAGGTGGACCTGGTATAAAATTGATATATATTATTCAAGAGACAGACATTAATAGAATAAACTGTAATTACTTAAAAAAAATTATATAGCAATCATTTATAGTCCTTAGCCAACATTACTGAACACACAACATATGGCCAGTTAGGAAGTCAGAACATACAACCAATGAGGCACAATACTTTTTTTTTTTCAATGGCTGTTATACGACCAGGATATATTTGCACCTGAGTGGGGTGAGGAAAAGTTATATCATTATAATCATTAGTGACATTTCATCTGCTTTACCAATTTTTCAAAAATCACTTCTGCATTGTACACCCAACTTTGCCCATATTCATCGCTGCCAACTTTTAAGTGATTCGGCTGCCCGATCACCAGGTAGGGCTGCCCAAGGCACAAAGGCGGTTGAATCACATCAAAGCATCTCGTGACTAGGGTTGAGTCCCATCGAAACGACGTCTCATGACTAGGGCTTGAATCACATTGAAGTGTTTATTAAGTTGACCAGGTGCATGGGCAGAGTGAATAAGTATGCCTATTACCAGTCTGAGCAGGAATACAATATTTAATAACAGTAGACAATATTTAATAACATTCTCTAAGTTCATTCTGCTTGGACATTGCATGTAATAATCTTATTGAGATGGTGTGGGTGGGGTGATTAGAAAGTTACTGTCCAAGTTAAATAAAAAGTGTGCATAATAGATCCATAGACGAAGTTAGAATACTGAAATTGAATTTGTTGTAAAGATGGATGGGTACATAGTTAAATCAAATGCATGGATGTGTCGGCAGATGTGTCGATGAATGTATAGATTTGGTTCGTGTTTCGTATGCAGGTTTTTGTTTTGTAGTTTTGCTTTTGGTTTTGGATTTTGTTGTTGATGGATTGATTGATTAGAGGTATTGATGGATATTGGTTTAGTGGTCATTTACTGTTTTGCTTTTGGGCTGGACTTTCTTTTTTTTTTTTTTTTTGTATGGATGGATGGTTTGTTTTGCTTTTGGACTGCATTTCATTTTTTTTTTTTTTTTTTTTTGGATTGTTGAATGGTTTGTAAAATGGGTTTTATGAATGTTTGGGTAAATGTATAGTGGAACGATGGAAGAACGTATGGATGGATGTAAGGATTGTTGGATAAATGGGACTGATGGATGGATGACGGATAGGTTGGTGGAGGGATGGATGGGTAGTTGGATTGATGGAATTTAAAGATGGATGAGTGGGTGGATAGTAGGTATTATATTGTGTTCTGTTAGTACCACAAGATAGTGTTAGGTCCAATTTATTTTTTAATATAGGCCTTACATGAAATGACATTGATCAAAAACGGACACAAGGCACACAAATGACACATTTGCAGATAGCCTGTTGTACACAGCAATAAAAAATATTGATTGTTATATACTGCAAAATGATCTTGGAATAAGACTGGAAAATGAAATTTCGATCCAAAAACTGCCTAAGTACTTAAAATATCAAATAAAAAAAAAAACCCTTTGATGTATTACCTACACAACCAAACTTTTAAAACTACAAAAAGTGCAAAGTACCTGGGTTATAAACTTAGTGGAAAAACCAAAATTGTGCAATATGTAAGAAATCATATTATGGCCTACTGTCATTTCTAAAACGTAATATCAGAAACAGCACTCAACATGTTAACGATAAGTGCTACAAAACATTCGTTAAACGCAATCAGGGGGATCCACATCAAAACAAAATAGATGAAAGAATGCAGACCGATTTATAACAACTACTATAACTATCCACCGGGTAACACAACAGTAAACATGAACAAATTGCCCCTCAAGAGAACAAAGCTAAAAATAAGGCCACTATTCTTTTCAGGGCGATTCATGACCAACCAGTATTACCACTGGAAAAATTCCAAATGAAAAAAATTTGTACAAAATCTGGTACTGAAGCATTTACATTACCATCAAGTGTAGATAATATTCATACTTCACAAGTGCTTTTAGTTTATGGAATAAACTGCCAGTACGTATAGTTTAAAGAACAGTAAAGTTACAGAAAACTTACTAAACAGAAATGAAATACATATTCATTTGTAAATCCTAGCAGTCTACTTTTTGAAGCATTGACAAGAGTATTCAGTTGACTTGAGTCTTCAACTTTTATGAAGAAAAAGATGATTTACATTACCATACCTTCAAGTGTAGATAGCCATTTGCATTAATCCTTCCTTGATCCTTTTTAGATTATGGTATAAACTTACCAATCAATGTAAAACACAGTAGGGATGCTGGGGATTTTTTAACAAACTTTAATATATATTATATATAACATTGGCATGTAAAAATAACTAGTATGGTTACTTTTTGGTACGGTGACCAGAATACTCAGTTGTCAGCTTTTACTTTCATGAAGAATACAGGCAGACACACACACACACACAAACAAAGACAGGTTTTTAGTGTAATGTCTCCAACTTTGTTGAATAATCTAAAATGAATTAATTTTATTAAAATGAATTGAGGGACTGAATGGTTGCATTACGAAGTGTTATGACTTTCCTTTGCCCACAAACCACTTGCCCAAGTGACCACTGACGTTCACAGAGAGACCCTGATCATGTTTCAAACACCTAGGGAGGCTCTCAAATGCCCATGTCCTATACATGTATCTTACGTGACAGTGACTTACTTTGACTTAGAACCTTCCGCTCTGATCTCGCAGCTTCGGCAGTTCTCCTTATCCTTTTGTAAATATTACCCAATTTTATCTGTTCTGTTCTCAGTCTTTCTCAATCTTTCCTTGATGTTCGTTGAATTGTGTTAGTCTTTTCAGGTCATCGTTTTATGTTACTGGTAGTGTTGTTGTTAGTCTTACATAAGGCAGAAAAAATATGGACTTTGTATAAAAATCAACCAATACTTGAATCACATTGCTGATATCTGTACATATTCATATATATATGGTAAGCTTTTCAATAATGTCTTCAGTCGGCAGTGTTACTTGCCACAACCTTTTGTTAACGAGTCATGCGTCTGACCACTAAATCACACCTGCTCGTCATGAACTTTACAGTTTACCGCTTGGCCGGTTCATATGTCAAAGGCTTGACTTGTCATCTGGAACTTTACTGAGCTCACAAACTGCATAGTCAGCACAATGCTTACAATTATCGCTCACCACTGGTGACTATAGTAATGCATTTTGACCAAGTCCCCATTAAAACAGGGTCCACTATATGTGGCATGTGCTCTGTTCTTGAGGTGGCGTACAAGTTATTGCCCATTTTTCAAAATCCAATTTACATTTTCTTGAAATTTTTAGGAACTGTTTGTTTTATTCATATTAATCTCACCAAGGAATTTTCTTGCTTTTTCATTTGAGCTCTGATCTTTAGCAATACCACAAGCTAATCCTGCATTTTAGCAATACCACAACCTAATGTTGCATTTTAGCAATACCACAACCTAATGTTGCACTTTAGCAATACCACAACCTAATGCTGCACTTTAGCAATACCACAACCTAATGCTGCACTTTAGCAATACCACAACCTAATGCTGCACTTTAGCAATACCAC
>JBBPCV010708501.1:0-11071 GCA_037974505.1 Plocamopherus tilesii
TTCCCTTCAATTTTTCCACTAAGGGCTAAATGTTCAAGATCTTGGTGTCTATTTATATGGCCTAAAAACTTTAGCTGGGATAACTGGTTAAAATCAGAGGGGTCACCAAACCCAACCCAGCGCGTCCCTAGGTGGTGGATAAGGGAACGGTTTCTAGATATAGAAACTAGCTGTCACAACAGCTGCAAACCAAATGGGAACTCCGCTGCCTTGTGGATAGTCATTGGTTTGAAAAAGGCTAACAGAGTAAACTGTACACAAACCGGCAGTAGGCAACGGGAAACCACTGCTGTATCTTCCCAAGAGTATCTTTTATATATAAAATAATATATGTGTGTGTGTGTGTGTTTTTGTGTATATGTTTATGTGTGTGTATACATGCTGACACAAATGCAATTTTCAATTTCTTATTTAATTTTGTTATATATGATTTTCTTTACAATTTGCTGTATTTTTTCAGATGTGTTTTTTGTGATCATTTTTAATGCTTTCAGATCAGTCAATATTGTTTTGATATTTTTTCAGCTTGATCGCTTTCTTCCTCCTCTTGTGGAATATTTACACAATGTTATGTCTAACATTTCATGCACTCAGCAAATTATAAATTCATGTACTAAGGTTGATGGAAACAAAAATGGCATAAAATCAAGTAAAATCAAGAAAGCATAAGTGACTTGTACAAATATTTGAGCAAAATTTCATTTTATTAAACTTCTGTATGATCATGTTGGACAATTTCTTGTAAAACTTAATTATCAATTTTATGTGATGCACTTTAACAATGTTTTCCACAGACAATCCCATCCTTTTTAGAACTGGTAAAAGTTCTCAGCCACTTCTGCCAAAATCCAGATCCAGATGATTTGATTGCATTCAGTTCTGCAATCTGTCTTGGTCGATTGTGTGTGCGGGATGAGAGTGCCAAAGCCAGATTAATTGCAGCTGTGAGGGAGTCCAAAGAAACAGAAATCAAAGCCAAAGTAAAAACTTTTTTTCTGTTCTCTCTTTGCTACTATGTATTAGCTTAACTTTTTATTGGTAATTCTAACTCATTGTCTCAATCCAAAACAGAAATGTAAACTTGATTAATAAATTTGAAGTGGCTATTCGGACTCGAGTCCGCATAACCTCCCATGGCTTTGCGGACTCAAGTCATACATCGCAATGGCACTTTGCTGGCTGTCCAGGACTCAGATGATCACATGAGTGGCCGCCGGGAAGACTAGACGGGTCAAGAGAGTCTATTGTTAATTTAAGCGTTTGGGTGTGAAACATGTCTCGCTTCTCTTTTGTGATATTGACTTTGATCTCATTAGCACCGGCGTGTTGTCGCATGATCAGTGCTCTGTCTCATATGTTAAGAAATGTATGTCGTATTATAACACCTATACAGTGGAGTTGGAAACTAACTACTGGTGAGACTTTTTGAAAACTTAAGACCAAAAGTCTTACTATCCACCCTTTAGGAAGCTCCCCAGCATAGTTATTCTTAACAGAATAAGACCAAGAGTGGAGGAATATCTATCACCCTCACACAGTGGCTTCTGACCAAACAGAAGTACCAATGACATTGTTTGGGCCCACAGATGGTTAAAAGCAAAGACAGAAAAGAATTGTCAGTATCAGGCATCAACATGAGCTCAGCTTTTGATACAATATGTGGAACAAAATTGTTGGCAGTGTTTGAAATATTTCTAGAAAATGATCACATACAATTGATTAGAATTTTATTTGCTAACACAACCAGGGACAGAAGAAAGGGGAGAAGTTCTGTCGAGAACCAAAGAGGACTAAGTAAAAAAAGTCAAGTAAAGCAAAGGAATCTTTTTAGAATGAACAAAAACAGAAATAACAACTGTAGAACGTAAAGAAAAAGTCAGAAAGTTAGGGATCCTTGTAAATGAAAATGAAGACATCGAGATAAGAAAAATACTCCTCAAAATGCATCCCATGAACTGAAAAACTTATGGAACTAAAGAGAATCAATCAGAGAATAAAAATGGATTACACTTTATGAAGCACATCAATTTTTTTTTATAGCGGCAGAACATGTGGATTTACTGGTTAAAATGTGGATAGTATATACACAATGCACAGAAAACATTTAAGAAGCATCTTAAACATACATTGGTCTGACAAAATAACAACAAAGACTTGTATGAGCACCACAAAGTTAAAACACTAGATCCAAGAATCAAATAACAGAGATGCAAATTGTTTGGACACCTCCTCAGAAGAGATTCCACTTTACCGGCCCAGACAGCAATGATTAAATGTTTCCAAGATAGCACAAAATTCAAAGGAAGAACACTGACATCACTACCAACAACATTAATCCAAGACCTCAAACATCATATTATGAAATACATCAAAGAAACAACAGAACACTCACATGGAGTAACTCACATTACCATTAGAACTCAAATCAAAGAAAGACCTCCAAGAATTAGAGCCTGGCCCAAGATAGTGAAACCTGGAAGAGTGACAGATATCGTGAAGAAATAAGAATCAGCATTAACACACATAGTTTAAGGCAAGCATCTATTATGACTGCGAAGTTTATCTTATTTTATCTTATTTCATCATATCTTATCTTATTTATCTTATCTCATCTTATCACCATATATATAATTTTTTATTTACTCCCACAGGGTCTGGAAATTTTAGTCAAACAGCTCAGTTTTATTGATGATGAAATTGTGGAGCATGTTTTAAAGCTTTTGAGGGAATCGCCTGTTTGGAAATACCGAGCCCTTGCCTGCCGACTACTAATTTCTCTAGGTAGGCCCGACACCAGACTTACTCTGAACATACAAAAGAAGTTAACACATGTAGTATTTTCTTTTCTTTAGTAAAGAGATGCTCTTAATGTGAATTAATTCATTCATGATGATGTGTAATTTTCTTAGTGTAAATTATTTCACTAGCATTGTAGGTTGTAGTTTATAGGAGTATGTGGAACTTTATAACTTACAACCTACATGTTACTGAAGCATTTTGCCCCGTAGTCTAGTCAATAATAGACCTTTGAGCTGAAGACAATGATGTCATAGATTTGAGTCCTGATAACATGTGCAATGCTTAGTTCTCAGAAACAGCTTTTTACATACATTTTCTCACCCCTCTCAGGTGTTAAATGATTACCTAACTTAAGACAGTGGAAAATTTTGTTAGTATGCTAATGTGCCTGCAAAATGGCTACTGGTCTGTATGCTCCTGAGGGAGTTGAGAAGGTTACTGGCTAGAACGTACCTGGCGGGAAGTCCCTTGTAAAGCACATAAAGCATGATAGAGTACATGTGCACTTTATAAGAGCTCTAATCTCTTTGTTTATTAACATAAATTGTCCAGAGGCATATGTATAATTTAAAAAAAAAAAAAGAAAGGAAGAAAACGTTTTTCCTTTCTAGGGGTATTCATATATAGGAACTGTCATTTAATTATTTTTCCTTATACTTATACGATAGGGCTTCTCTAAACAGCATTGATATTTTAAAAGGACGATGTCAAATTATTTTAATATATTGAAATGCATTCTCATGATAAGATTGGGCAATGGTGCAAGACACTGAAAAGAAAATTTTTTACAGAAAATTTTTTAATATTTCTTTTCATCACTTTTAAATGTTTCACTATCATCGTCTTTCGTTTTGTTTATTTTTTTATCATCTTATTTGTGTAAATTCAGTTTAAATTTATCTTTGTTCTAATCAATGAATGTTTTTGTATCATGCACTGTGAAGGTCCCAAACATAAATGTGTGGTGAAAGCTACTGATGACATTTATAAACTGCTGGAGAGAAAGTTATGGGATGATCCAAGCATGGTAAGCAAATATTATCAATGTGTATCTTTATTTTCTAAAAGTATGTTTGAAAATAAATGTATATTATACAGTTATCTTTTTATTTTTATCCATTGAATTTAGAAAATAATCCAAGCTTTTTCAATGTTAGCAATTACTATTTGATCATCTGACAATGCATGGTTGTCAATTGAAACTATTTTCTCACAATGGTATACTTTAGATTTAAAACATTTATATTTCCACTTATGAATAAAAAGGATTACGAAACAAAATATTGTTTAATTTTTGTAGGAAGTTCAACTGGCGGCAGCAAAGGCCCTTACAGCTCTTGGAATGTTTTCAAAGGCATGTGACTCTGTGGAGAGGTGAGATGTTTGGTGGTTTTACAATTATTGAAGAATCTTACCCAGCAATTTAATCCAGTCTACGGTTCAGCTCAACATAAAAATAATTGAAATATTCAATACAACTGCATAAGGAATTTCATGCGTGTTTTAAGCTTGTTTCATGTCCTAGAAACTAATGTAGTCAAATGATTGTAATATGTTTGGGATTTTCCAGGAGATTGGAAGATGTTGAGGAAGAACCTAGAAGCCAGGCAGCTATTTCAGTGGTAAGGATTTTTCTTTTCATTCATTTTGCTCTTTGCGTTATGACATGTATTCACATATGCTTTTCTTCAAATCCATTATATTATTTATAATATCATATTATCATATCAATCACATAGGCTCATTGTTTAAAAACCTTTAAATGCCTAGACAACATGAGTAAATATATGTAATTGTTAATTCAATCATAAATGTATATCAGAAGCCTTAATTCTTTATCAATTGATGCCTTAAATCCATTTACCAAATCAGCATTCTATGATTCAAATTTAAGCCAGTTCTAAGCCTTCAGGAAGTGATGTAAAATCCTTCATGGTTTCAAGCAGCTGTGTTACACAAGACTTCTTACTCCTGTAATCATGATGGCAATCATTTAACTTGCCACCTGTCTTTGAAAACGACATGATAATATATTTTGAAATTGATTTAAGAACCCTACAAATCACATATGGGAGACTTATTGGTCTGTAATACAATTTCCAAATACAATTTATAATACAATATCCTATATTCCCCTTTTAAAAAATGGCAGTGGCATTTGCTTATTTCCAATCATCTGGAAGAATGCAGGTCAATAATGATTTATAAAATACGAGATAAAGGGGATAGGAAATTTCTTTTGAAACTTCCTCAAACAAACAAAGACAATCTGAGCTCATACTTTTTTGAAACATTCAATTTCGTGAGTCTTTCAAAGACCGCCTTTTCAATAACCAAAATATCAGAGAGATAATCACCACCATTAAAATTGTCAAGAGCATAACAATTGTATGCCTCTTCCTAAACGAAAATACTTGAGAATAAAATATTAAAGACTTCCGCTTTTTCTTAATTTAAAACAGCCTCAAAGCAAAATTACCATCGTCTCTGATCAAAATCAAAGTAATATAATTTTTCACTTTTAAGTTTTGTATTTATACTTCCATATTCCTTTTGCATTTCTTTGCTAATTTTGATTCTTAATTTTTTTTACTGCCTCTTATATTATATCTTATACCATATTTACATCTATTGCTTAGTAAAATATATCATTATAGTTTCTTTGAAAAGGATTTTTTTGGTATCTTCTGAATAGCTTTTTCTTTTTATTGAAACCTATGTTTACATGTCTTGTCATCCATAAGGATCTATTAATTTTGCTCTTTGATTTAAATGGAATGTATTTCAACTCACCCTCTTTTTCCTTAAATTATCCCAACAATTATCATAATGACCTTTAATATAATTAAAAACGTTTTCATCATTGTTCTCTTTCATCATATCATTAAAAGAAATGAGTAATGAATCATCATAACTTTATTAACTTGTATGTTTTCATAATCTGTGATCATAGAAATAAACATAAAAAATGAAACATTAGATGTCAAGAGAATTCTCATATCTCCATTTCAAGTTGTTATAACAATTAAAAAATTATTCATCCACAACTATTTGAAAATGTTAAATAAATGATTTTATGGCATATTCTTAGAAGATACTTGATGTTAAGAAAATAAAAAACAAAAAAAAAACAAAAAACACCAACAGCAAAACTGATTTCATTGCAATTCTGATAAATTATTGCATAACTTTCAGTGTATCAATACAATATAACATTTTTCCTTCAGGGCACATTGGGAATGAAAAGTGAAAAGCTTATTCGCCTTCTTTTGGAAATGATTGAACTTGACTCTAGTGATTATGTTCGATTGATGGTAAGATTGTAAAATTTAAATTTGATTTGCTTGTTGTATGTCTTCTCTGTGCTTGAAAAGAAATTAATATCCTGAAATAGAAATACCCGCTGTATATAAAACTGTGTACATCTATTATATATAAAATCATCTATCAAAATCTCACACTTGGTACAGAAAAAACAAAGAACTAGAAATAAGGTTACCATTCTTTTCAAAACAAATAATGGTCAAGCAGTATTACCACTTGAAGAATTCAAAATGAAAAATAACCATATGAGATCTGGTTCTCAAACATTTACATTATCATCTCCATGTGTAGATAGTCATTTGTGTTCTTACTTCCCTATTACTTTCAGATAATGGAATGAACTACCAATCAATATAAAATACAGTAAAGATACTGAAGATTTTAAACAGAAACAGAAATGTACAGCATTAACATCTAAATACCAGTAGCCTAGTTACTTCTCTGCGCATTGACAAGAATACTCCGTTAAACGAATTTGGCAGTTTTTATGAAGAAGAAGAATGAGAATGAGAAGTAAAAAAAGATTTTTTTTAAAATATTTCCATAATTTTCTCAAATTTTGCAATAGACTATGAGAGACTGAAACTAAGAAAACCATTTCAAACTCTATGAGGAAAAACTAATGCAAGAAAGAAGTTAAGCCCCTTCTCATGTATTTCCTATCCAGTTTCCTCTTTCATTGCGCCATACAATAGTTAACATTTAATCATAAAACATTTTATTTAATGTCAAGCTGATCTATCTTTCAACAGTCAAATAAAAATCAATATCAAAATGCTTTATAATAACATTAGGAAAAATTTGAAGTTTTTCTTGATTTGGTATTTTTCTTTCTTTTCTTTTTTTTAAGATATGTTTCTAGTTATAATGGTGGCTCTGTTACAATTGTTTTTATATCTCAAAGACAGACTGAAAATCCTAATATCATTTAGATGCAAAATTGGTCTATCTAGAATAATGCTATTTTCAGATCATTCGTACTTTTGCAAGACTTCGACTAACAGACAAACGAGTTCTTCGATGCTTGCGAGAAAGAGAAAAGCTGGAAGGGCCTCTAGCAAGGTTTGAATCAAACATTTTTATATTAAAAATTCTAGTGTTTCTTAAGGAATCTTTACAAATTTCAAAAGATTTTTAAGCTGTTCTGAATTCTCAAGTACACACAGCAGTTTGGAGGCTCATCTATGGATTACAAATTTTAAATTAAATATGAATTGCAAATAAATTGTTTTGTGTGGAAATCAGTGACATTTGTCTAGTAAAAATTCTTTTTGTCCTTTTTAGAGAGTCAAGGAAAGCTTTGAGGATTATAGATCAAGTCCAAGCTGGGCCCACCTCAAAGTCTTGGTCAGGTGCTTTGCAGCCACCAAAGCCTTTCAATAAAAAGCGTGTACTGTCTCCTATTGCAGTAGCAGCAGTATGAAGAAAATGTGATTGATCATTGGTGTTTTCATTGGGCGTTTCTGTCTTTTTAAAAAATTTATAATATTAAAATCTGTACAGAACAAGAATAATGAGATTGATTTTGGAAAACGTCGTTCTGGGTTTGGTATATATGTATGGAGTGGAACTTTGTAAGTATGCATTGGAAGTATGTTAAATAGTCCCCTTTTTAGTCAAAGGAGATTAGAAAAAGGGCAAAATTTTGAATGTCTGAAATTTCTATTTCAATGCGAGTCTATATACATAACACAGAAGACCGTACGTAAATAAAGTTTTAATTAATGTAAGAAATTTTCAATATTTGGATTGACTTGATACTTGAATTGTTTCATGACAAAAGGCAATCAGGAAACAAAGCACAGGTGTATAATTGGTATGAGCAAATCAAGATCCATGACATTTTTGCTGCATTCTTTTTCTAATTTTTTACTTGAATTATACATATAAACATATTGACAGTGTATAGAATATTTTCTGAAAGATATTTAATGTTTTATCGAAGAAAAATTAAACACAATAAACAAAAAAACTGTGATGACATATCATATCAGGCTGTAAATTAATTTTGTTCGTTTTACTGTAAAGTTTATGTGGATTTTAAAATACTGTACAGAATTTCTAGTTTTGCTCCTATACATTTATTCCCATGTATTTCAAAATAGTACTTTGGTAGTGTCAAGAAAAGATGTTTGTTGCAATTAGACTGTGTGTTTTACTGTAACGTCAAACTATCTTTAAGAAATCATATCCTTTATGCATAGTTTTGTTTGTTTTGTTTATGTTTTATGTTTGTTTTATTTTTGTCTTTTACTTTTTCCCCCCATGACTTTTTACTTATCAGGCATGATTGTGTAAAAGAGTCAGCATGTGCAGATGATGAAGATAAATACTTAACAGCTTTAAAAAATAATTAAAAATTGAATGGTTTGACAGCCATTAATTATATTTATTTTAATTTGTCACCTTCGTGGTCACATTCCTTTTTTTGTTCTGCTGACTTTGAAATGCCTTGTTATATTCTCCTGTAATTGTGATACAATTGTTGATGTTGTTATTACTAATTTTTTTTTATTATCATCACTATTATTATTATCATCTATATTATTCAGTTGCACAATATGCATGTAAACGTTTAAACAGGAGTTGCAATTAAAAGAGGAGATTCAGTTCTAAGCAATAAGCGAAAGCACAATTGTTGATGCACTCAAAACCTTCTATTGATTTTAACTTAAAAATAAACTTTGTGTTTATCATGACAGTAGTCAGATGTAATACTGTAGAATTAAATTATGTCATCACAAGATATAGATATTTTTATATGCATATTTTAGTGATAAGAATACACAAACATAATCAACACAAAAACAAGCTATTAAAATCTGTTTAACGCTTATATTGTATATTATAGGTATATTGCTTTATCTGTATTAGAGTTCCTGTCATGAAAAATTTATTGATCATCTCTGTTTTGAATATTTTCATTCTTTTTAGCAATCTAAATATCTGAAGAAAAAAAATACTATTCTGAATCCTTTTGGTAACTTGTTTTGTTTTTGTATGTTCGATTTTGTTTATTGTTTTTTTTTCCTTAAATGTCTACACCTATCTCTTTTTAAACACCCTTGCCTGTTTTATTTGTTGACTTCCTCTTTGCATTGCTGTGATACTATATTTTTATTACTTTTACTTAAACAGGAGAGACCAAAATGGCATTATGTTAATATTGCATTCCATTCTTATTTTGCTCAGTTACTCTATTGTCATGCTCAATATAACAAAATAAAACAAGGGAGATCACAGTCCTTGAATACAACTTTTATGAATCTGTTTTGATGATATTTTTTTTTAATTGTATTTTACAGTTGTACATAATCTAAGTGAGAAATTTTATGAAGCTCCCTTTACACATGAGGTTTTGCTTTCCTTGGGCTCAAAATGATTTTATCTATAAATTCAAAATTTATCATTGAACATAATTTACATTTCATTCCATGTCATCATTTTTTTCTAAAAAATAAAAATGATAAATAATACATAGCTTTAATATAGTTCACAGTATATAATATATACAAAGTATATTGTATAATCCCAGTTTGCGCCGAGCTCTAAGCGCTCTACAGTGGCAACCGCTCTACAGTGGCAACCGCTCTACAGTGGCAACCGAAATGAGATTAACACTGTAGAAAAGGCATTTTCATGATAATCTAAATGACTATAATAATACATGTAGAGATTTTTAAAATTGTAAGATAACAGAAATGTGCACTGTTTTTCGGATCGCACAGAAATCGCTGATGTTCCTCATGTTATCATCTTTCAGATGACATGGCATGAATGACAGACTGTAGTTTAAATCCTGAACATGTGGCTTAACTGTGTCATTGGTCCCTTAAGAGACACCTCCTTACTATTTTGCACCCTGTAAAATTAAGGCAAACTTTGGACATTGTCAAAAGACTAGCATAATTATACTGACTGTATTCAACGCACAAAGGAAAGACATGTGGGCGTTTTGATTGACGGGTTTGCAGAGGGAAGAGGCTGTATATTAAAATTAAAGCCAAGTCGCTTGCACGAGTGTGGACATATGCAACTTCCAATTCCGTTAAGACGCATGTGATTGATGTAAGGATTTGTTTGGTATGTTGCATCCTTTATCCAAACTCTTATCATCTCTCTTTTATATTGTCTCCATTGATCACGTCAAAATGGTCTTGTTAGTAAACACACGGCCAGCAAACCTTAGTTGCGTGCACACCAAAGCTACTAACCGCGCCGCGTCATTGAGCCGAGCAGAGCTGCATAAATATCTGCTCTCTAATGCTATGGAAAGTTACAGACTGTTTACACCAAAAGCAGTAAGTAGCCTTGCCACGCAGCTCGTCCACGGCTGGCTTCGAGCCACGATAAATGTCGGGGTATTTTTCGTGACTCGATGCTATTCGTCAACTGAACTTTTTCCGTGCTGGCCAAATTTAGCACCTACGCAACAATAAATGCTCAGTAGCAAGTTCTTAGACGTCAACTAACTAGCCATGGTGGCTTTTGGTGTGAACACTAGAGTTTCTTGGCTTGCAAGGCTTGTAGTTCGCTCGGTGGCGCGACGCGGTTAGTAGCTTTTGGTGTTTACGCTCCTTGCGAGTTGAGATGGCTATGTGGATAGAAGAGATCTTTTTGAGAATCCCTTGTAAAGCGAAAAAGTATGATTTAGTGCAGATATAATACAGATGATATTGATAGTAACATCAACAAAGCCCTGACTCACTTCATTGCCCGGATTGGTCTTACCAGCCGCCTCCACGCTCATCAAAAAGGTCTATAAGCATCAGCTGATACCATGATCATCTTCAAACTCGAAGGACGAACATCATCACTGTAATATAGATATACTTCTCTATTTTGTTTTTCTGTTTCAATCTTTTTGATCCCGAAGTGTCTATTCCCAACCGGTGTTTTGGGCCATCATACTATTATTAGGCCTACGTGCAGTATCAGTATCAGTACA
>JBBPCV010709612.1:0-11067 GCA_037974505.1 Plocamopherus tilesii
AAACTTTTTAGTTATATTTGGGGGGGGGGGGGGGTGCCTAGCGTAGGCCCTCTGCAAACCTCCGTAGTAACGGATGTGGTCAGTAGTGGTCACACTGGCTCAGCGGTAGCGCTTTGGACTTGCAACTCAAAGTTCAAAGGTCATAAGTTCGATTCCCGTTGGGGATTTGATCCTTGGGCAAGGTTATTTACACTAATTGCCTCCTTTTGAATCCTGCTGTTGAATTTCAAGGAAATTTTAAAGTTGGGCTGAGACTATTCATAATATTTAGACATACCATACTGCAAAATAAATTCAAACGGGTTTAGACCCGTTAGGAACAATCTATAGACCTCCAATCCCATACTTATCAATCAGCACAGTAATGTGTCTTGAAATGCAGAATGCAGGGAAAAAACCCAACTTGCATTCTGGATTGGAAAGGACCTAACCCTACCAGACATAAAGGACCTAACCCTACCAGACATAAAGGACCTAACCCTACCAGACATAAAGGACCTAACCCTACCAGACATAAATGACCTAACCCTACCAGACATAAAGGACCTAAACCTACCAGACATAAACTACCTAACCCTACCAGTACCAGACATAAAGGACCTAACCCTACCAGACATAAATTGGGAAAATGACACCATAATAAACCACCGGTGTCCATTATCAAGAAATCCTAAATTATTAGAGTCTATTTATGTACTAAGATGAAATAAACGTGTTAACGCAAGCATGGAGAACACTAAAATGTTTATATATATATATATATATATGTTCATTACAAACAACACGGGCTAAGTGGAAGATAACAATATAATCATAGGCTCAAGTGACCATGATGCAGTGCTAATGAAGTGGAAACGAAATCCAGCCAGGAAGAATATTAAATATAGAACAATTATATAATATATATATGTATGTATACATTATGTCTCTTTTTATCAGATTAATTGTGACAATTATTATTTTTGAAACCATTTTACTTTATATTGTTGTCTGCAGAAGGCTTGAAACCCGAAAACTCAATGTTTTGTTTTGTCTTTAAAGAGGAGCATTTTTAACCTATTTAACTTGTTATTTTTTTTATCCATTTTGAGCTTTTCACTGTGGCATCCTTTTGTATACATGTATTACCTTTTCGGCGCAATCGTTTTGAGCCTTTTCGCCACGATTTCTTTGTTGTCTTCATTACTTTGTATTGTAAATGTGTTGATTTTAAGTTTTATGTCAGCTATTTTTTATTGTCGTCTGAAGAAGAGTTTAATTTAAACCCGAAAATTCAATGTTTTTTTTCTTTATATTGGAGACTTTATATGTATTTTATCTTGTTGTTTGTCATTCACTTTGAGCTCTCCACTGTGACATTGTTCATACGATCATACCCGCACTACGTTACATAACGATATAGTTGACGATGACTGCACGTCAAACGTAGTATAGGGGATAGAAAGCTCCTTACTTTAGGACTGTGAGCTTTGCCGACAGATTGATTGTGCAGAGTGCACTGTGCTGCCGACAAGAACACACTCGATCCTGGAAATCTATTTGCGGCATAGAAATATTTCGAATTGCGGTCAACGGTCGCGGTCAACGGCGGTTTCGGTGAAGTCGGTGATTAGTGATTTGGTAGTTAGTGGCGCTCTTTTGCGTTTGACGACTTTAAAAAACGGGAAAATCCGCTTCTGTCCCTAAATTTTTTCTTTCATTTTCGGTTTTGTGGAATTCTCTTCGCTGAAGCATCAGATCAACAAGATCTCGACCGATTCTATCAGTATTATTATATTATCATTCTTTACCCAGTAATGTCGAGTTGTCAATTGTGAAAGGGGAAAAGATAATGTTTTTCAAAGGAAAAAAGGGCCTCGATGAATGACATTGACCCTTTACATTCGACTAGAAGACTGCAAGGTAGTGCACTTTCTTCAACAAATCCCTGCCCTTTTCTTTTCAAGTGCAATTAATTCAATTGTTTTATAATTTATTTAGATCTAGATCTAGATCTATCTCATATTTTGTTCTCAGGGGAAAAAAAACAACCAGTGACCCATATCCAGCTCTCCACACCCCCATGTATTCCTCCACTCGATGTAATGTGAATATCTGACTGTAGGCAGTATCAGATCTCGAGATTTCAAACAAAAACTTAAATTCACAACCCTGACATCAGCTGTCCTCAAAATACTAAATAGAGTTTCTTTTCGTTTCATTGAACACACTTGCCCTTCGTCAAGTTATCTGTGATAGTCATGCCTGTATATTGCCTGGATTTAATGGAATGTTTTAGTGTCTAGGAAAGCAATTTATAAGTACGAAAAGTGTCATCAAAACTAAAGTCGGAGTATGATTGCAAAGTTACTTCCATTCAACACACATCAGGACCAAATTGTTACTTTTGTTTGATTTTGAAAACGTTCTCAAATACGCTACATTGTTCTTTTGGAGCAGCATGGTTTTACTAGTTTTAGGGGTGTGTTACCTTTTTAGGCTGTGCTGGTCACTGAAAAGCCATCCTAAGTATAATTTGTACCTTAATTATTGGGGTAAAAATGAAGCACATATCACTTCTATTCTCCACATCTTTTGAGAATGGCTCATCATGCATGTTTGTCTTCCATAATAATATCATACATACACACATAATATACAGTGCAGATGAACACACATTCATCGAATTCACAGATTTTTCGAACAAACTGCATTGTCCCAAATATTTTCCTTTATTTTCTTTACATTGTTTTCACACATTTGTCGCACCTACTCACGGATTCAAAGAACTTTCTGCCTGCTGTTCAAGCAGTGCAAGTGATTTTCCCTCTTAGTAGTCTGAAAAACCCACTTACCCGTGACTGATAATTAGCCCTCATCATGCTGACATATATATATTATAATTGGCTCAGTACCGATAATATCAAAAACTCGCTTAGCGGCAGTAGTAATTTACTTTAATACTAGGCCTATTTCTTCTGAACTGCTATTAGCATCCGAACACACCCCTGCTCTATTACTATCATTATCATAGACTATACATGCCTTGAAATCGTTGCCACACTGGTGTTTGATAACTAAAAGTATAGCACAGGCTATGCTGACATTCAATAGGACTATGCCTACAATACATTACATTACAGGTGTGTAGGCCTAGCTGTTGTAGCCCACTATTATTATATAGGTCTACTATTCCGGGCTCTCATTTTGAATCATCAATCCTCAATACTCGTAGGTCCCTAGGAAAATGACAGAGAAAGAAAATGAACTTCTCTTTGTCTTGAAACTCATAAAAAACCCACCAAAAAACAAGAAAGAAAACCCAAACAAAAAACAAACATAAAACCCAACAAAAAATGACACTCCCTGAAGTACACAGAGGGACAGACAACAAGGGACAAACCACAATATTTAACTATCCTACTATGCTATAAGTATAAGTATAAGGGTTTCCCTAACCACCTATCTATATTTCTATCCCTGTCCTGTATCTGGTAATTTAAATTACTCATTCTATGGTGTCATTCTCATCTATCCTCAGAGAATGGAAAATCTTCTTACTTATGAAAGTGACAATGGCTCCAGCTCTGAGACAGAGGAGATCTCATATGAAGCAAAGAATAACGCTAGCACATCATATTCAAATTTTTTCAACCTTGAGTCAGGTCCTCAAAAGGCAAGCTTAGATTATGTTACAAAGAAAGACTCTGAAAACATTCAGGGAAAGGACAAAGAAAAAGAAGTGAATGATCTAGAAATTCCAGATGGAGAATTTTGGAGTGGATTCAGTCCTGTTGAAACCCTTGGAAATATGAAAGAAGGGGATCATTTTTCGTTGAGCTCAAAAAGTTTATCTCATACTCCATGTTACAGTAGTAAATCCTCATCGTCAACAAACTCACATTTCCACAATATTTGCGTGAAACGTTCCATAAGTCCTGTGATTTTAGATGACTTCCACAGGCAGAAAAAGAAAGTTTTTAAGAGTAGTGGTAATCCTGAAATAAACAGTGCCAGTGAAGAGAAAAGAAAGATCTTCTTTGTTCATGGTAAAGTCATGCCCAGCTTATCAGTGCGGTCAACATGCAAATGCGCCTCCACCATGGATTCCTCATGGCCAGGACATGATAGTGCAATCAACAGGATATCGTGGAATATCCCCAACTTCAGCCATTTGGTGGCTACTGCAGGTTGGTTCACCTAGTAGGCAATTAATGCATTTACAGTTGATTTCAGTTAGTTGTCTGGGTTTAAGTACAGTAGTTTATGTGAGAGTGCCATCCAGTTGAAAGCCCAATTTGCCAATATTTGGGGGCCTTTGAAAATAAACTAATTCTGATAGTACACCAATATTTGGGGGCCTTTGAAAATAAGGAAGGCTTTGAGCTTGACACAAATCGGTTCAAGAGCAGTACAAGGAATATTTATTATTATTATATGTATCATGGAAATAGTCAAGTGATGATATTTATAATATGTACAATATTTGTTTTTAAAATATAATTATTTTTGTAAAAGATATAATTATTAAATATCTGTGAATATTAACAGTAACAGATTTGTGTTACATTTATATTTATTTTTGATATTTTTACTTTACTGATATTTTGATGATAACCAAGACCAACAATTGTGTAGCATATGAAAGACATTAACAATGTATATATAGATATTTATTTGGATTTTTTTCTTTTCATTTCTTCCTTCTTTTTTTTTTTTTTTGGTTTGTTTTTGGAACAGCAATGGACTCCACAATTAAGATCTGGAATGTGTGGACGAGATTAGACAGATGTGTATCAACTATTAACACTCACTCTAAGGCTGTGAGGGTGGCTCTGTGGGGACACACAGGAAGAACCATACTGTCTAGCAGTTATGATAGGACGGCGGCAGTCACTAATGTAGAAACAGGTACACCAACGATTGTATGAATAATTCAATATAAGAATCATACCAAGATCAATTTGTTCAACATTTCCGTGTTGATATTCAAGACAATTGTATTGATAACACCATACAGGTAAAATTATAGAAGTTAAACTGGAATGTAAGAATTGTTCAAGGTTTCATAAAAGATTCCATTTCCTGTGTTATTGTGTAATAATGGTCATGAAAACATTAATAGTAATAATAATAATAATAATAATAATAATAATAACAATAATAATAATAATAATAAAAATAATAATATTAATAAAATTCACCCCTATTGCCTGCCTTGAGCGCGGTTAGCTCAGTGGTTCTGGCATTTGACCACCAAGCCAAAGATCTCGGGTTCGTTCCTGGCTGTGCAGGCTTGAATTAAAATGCAAGTTTTTCAGATTTTTCCACCTCCCTCTCCTGTGGTAGGCAGGATGAATGAGTGCCTAGTCCAATTGGAGACGGACGATAAGCCAGGAGGTCCCATGTGCCTTTGGCATATAAAAGAACCCTCGGCGGTTAAAATAGAAAAGAGCAGGCCATATCGGTCACCACCCTGGCACAATTCAATTCCTACCAACAATTCTTTCAAACCCATTCACCCCTACAACCTTTTCTACCTCAGACTTATTGACTCATTCATAACTCTGAGTTCAGTTAGAAAAGGCAACAATCAGAGGGGAAGAGTTCAATTAGAAGTGGCAACGATCAAAGGGGAAGAGAGTGTGGCAGGGCAACCATACTTCCCTTAGAATACTAAACCAGGCGAAGCAATGTCATTGCTACAAGATTGTCAAAAGTGATGCAAAAGGCCTACATAGTGATGACGACAACAGTTACAGTCAAAACAACAATATGAATGATTTTAACATTTGTGATGACTACGACAGTACAGACTGTTTAATAATTGATATGTGTGTATGTATACCACTTTATGGTGTTTTTCATTTATAACATAGATATTGATATATATTATTTTTGGTGTGTATCTTATAGTTGTCAAATATTTTTTTGCAATGGATTTTATGAAAGATTTGAAAGGAGAAAGAAGTGTATGAAATATTTTGCTGTTTAAACTCATCAGGTGATGTTGTGTGTCAATTTGATCATAACGGATTTGTCACGGCTTGCACCAGGCATCCTTCCAATATCCATTGCTTTGTGACCGGCACAGAAAATGTGATAGGGATCTTTGATCAGAGAAGACCTGGAGGTCCAGTCAAAACTTTTCAATTCAAGGACAAACTGGGCCAGGTATTTAGTGGGCATCCTTTCCAAATGTTAAGCTGTGTTCATTGAACATTTCAATCCAGCTTTGTTTATTGAACACTTCAATCAAGCTGTTTGTATTGAACACTTCAAGATGGATTTAAGTGTACTTTGTCATTAAATCATACTTAGCAATACACTTACAGTCGACCCCTTCAAAAAAGGTTCCTATCCAATGGGAAAAACGGCTGATAGAGGTGAAGTCTCATGGGATATAATCATTTTTTTTTGCTTTTCGTTTCATGCAATCACCCAATTTTGGGATGCATGTCCAGCCAATCTCGATGGTTGTATTAATTTTCTTCTTCTTTTTTTTTAATAAGTTGAATTTGAGTAATGAAGGGCTTGAGGCTTTAGAGGCCTGAATGCTGGACACTCTACACCAGATCATTCAAGTGGATGTTAAAGAAGAGGTTTCAAATGCAGCCCACACTGTTTCAAGCAAAATTGACAAAAAAGAGAAAGAAAACTGACAAAATTAAGGCATTTTTTGAAGCTGAAAACCACGACCTAGTTGATGAGTGAGGAGTGTACAATGATGACCCTTAAAGAGGTAGAGTGTGCTGCTGATGGCTCTTTCTATCATGGCTCACTCATCAATGAGTCTTGCCAAGAAACGCAAAATCAAGCAAAATGAATAGTTTGTGTTTCAAGAGCTGCAGGGTGTAATGGGTGAAGGGAAGGTTCAACATTTCATTTTTCTGGTTAGATTTTATAGGTTGTCATATCTCAAGAATTACTGAACCTACTTAATTGAAAGTTTTTTTTTAGGGGGTGGGGGGTATTTTTTGGTTCACTTAATATGCTATGAGAAGAGAGTTTGTGAAACATCGAAAGGAGCATGAGAATCAAATTGTAATCTAAAGTGGCTTTGTCAGGCTCTGCGTACAGCTTCTAGGATGAAAGCCGGACTTAAAGTAGTGCTGTTAAATCATGCAAGCCGCTCAAGGGGTACAACTTGATAGCTTCATTGTAGATTACAGCTTTGATTTTCACTCTTGTTGTCATTACATTCTTCAACCTCACTTACGATGTAAGGACGGATAATTAGAAGTACTTTTGGGGAGACCAAATTCTCTTCTCTGTCTCTTCAAAGTTCAGAAATGTTCACCATGCTAATATCTTGGGCAAAAAAAGAAAAGAAAAAAAAAAAGGAACTCAACATTAATGTCAATTTATGCAGAACAAATTCTTTTGTCTTTTTTTTTTTTTATGTCATTGATGAAGATTTTTTTTCATTCACCACAAGTTTCTGCTAAAGGAGGCTACCAGGAAATTAAAAAAGGATCATTCCAATGGTAGAAAGTACATCCAGTTCTTTTAAGGAAACATGTTTTAGATTTGTTCTGATTATCATTGTGCACAGGTTAATAATACACTTGAGCTTAGTCCTGAAATACTAACATTATTCAAATTCATTAGTCCTGAAATGCTAACATTACTCAAATTCATTAGTCCTGAAATGCTAACATTACTCAAATTCTTTAGTCCTGAAATGCTAACATTACTCAAATTCATTAGTCCTGAAATGCTAACATTACTCAAATTCATTAGTCCTGAAATGCTAACATTACTCAAATTCAACCTCGATTCGTGCATCCTATGTGTATATGACTTTTTTTTTTCATGTATTTTGGTAGGTTCAAGACCTGTTGTTCATCCGCGATGGTCAAGAATTGCTCTCATGTACAGACGTCGTCGCCAGGGATTCTGCAGACAAGACCATCATGGCCTGGGATGTTAGATCGGGGGTTGTGCTTTCAAATCAAGTATTTCAGGTAAGACATCAAGAAGTAAATATTAAACAATGGAATTTATACCAGGACCATTCTATTGGTCTAAGGTCTTGAATCTCATTTGATAATGAATCAAGAGAAATAATTCATGTGTCAAATTGTAAAAGAGAGAAGCATGCAACTGGAATTGACATCAAAATAAGGGAGTAAACAGCAGGAAATGGAAGTCTTCAAATAGGAAATCAAGAAGGGACTCACCCAGGTAGTCGCACGTCTTCAATCTAAAGAGAAGATGCTATGGTGGAGAGCTCAAGATGAATAAAGGACAAAAGATCAAATATAAAAGAAAATTTGTTAAAATTCTACACTTAAAAGACAAAACAAAACTGTAAATGTTTGAGTTTAAGCCCTTCTTCAGACAACTGATGACAGTAAAAACAACAAAAACTAAAGGGAAAAATATGAGATATTGAAAAAAAATGTAGCTGATAGCCGAAGGGGTCTTGTCAACCTGCAGGAAATGAAGTTAAGAGAAAATCATGCTTTTCGGCTATCAGCTAAGTTTCCTTTTTTAGTATTACCTATATCTAAAGATCAATATTGGAAGTGATCACAGGATGATAATATGCAAAATTAAAATAAACCCCAAATTAGAAAGAAGGAAATTATTTCACTCAAAATTACAACCTCTTTATATAGAAAAAGAACATATTTGGCCATTTCAAATAGAGCTAGAACAAAGACACAAATTGCTTCAGAATCCAGGTGATGAAATGACGATTATAGCACAGACATTACAGAACCGTACAGCAGAATTATGATTCCATAATAACATAAGCAGAAGAATTCAAGAGAGAAAATATTTCTCAAAGCAAGATTTGAAGCAACGAAAGATTTGATAAATTACTAAAAAGGGCAAAAGAAAAAATAGAAGCTGTCGAGCCAAACAAACTCAAACACAAGAAACAAAAACAAGATCACATACATCATTAAACAGAAACAACAGAGTAAATTATAGAACGAGGCAAAAACTTCAAAAGCACCAAGAAAGCCCTTAAGCCTGGCAGACTCTAAATGACTGAATTGTTAGGTGAAAATGGAGAACTGATCACAGACAGAGATAAGCATGAGAATATTGTGTCAAATTATATTCCTTCCGAAGCCTACCAAGGCAAAATCAAAGCCTCAAAAATCTCCCTCATGATGATTATCTCCCTGAAATCCAGGCATGGGGAAAATGCTAGCCATCAAACAGACTATGAAAGGAAAAGCCCAGGACCAGACAACATCACAATAGACCTAATAAACAATTCTTCTGATGTCATCAAACACAAACTTGTCAAGCTATTTACAGAATGTCCCAAACAAAGTAAAGTCCCAGAAGAATGGAACTGGAACACATATTAACAAAATCCTCATCGAAAGAAAATGAAGTCAAAAGAAAAAATAACACATATATATATTATTTTTCGCTTAAGTTTATAATTATTTGAGACTTTTGAATTGGATTTAGTTTTGGTGTAATAAGTTCTGCATCATGATCTCTTAAACCTGAAATGGTATTGCTATCTTTCACTAAACTCGGATTGCTTATGATAAATATGTCTAATATTTTACTGTTCCTAGTGCTGGCATTAACAGTTTAGTTCCAATCTAGTTCATGTAAAGTGTCTAAGAATTTGGAATGTATAATAATGTACATTTGGGGATTTATCATGTTTTACACTTTTGTTTGTCCACAAGTGAATATTTGTCATTTTTCTTTTTGTTTGTACTTCCCAGGAGCGATATACATGTACCAGACTAAAGCTCCACCCGTCCAATAGCCATTTTTTGGCCCAAACACAAGGGGGTTATGTTGCAGCTTTCTCTACCAGCAGACCTTATAAAATGGATAAATCCAAACGATTTGAAGGGCATCAGGTGCAACTTTTATAGTGCTTTCTTATTCCTTTTTGATTATTTTATTGTGAAATTTTCTGAAAATATTTATAGTAAAATATAACTGAAAACGATTTTCCTTTTTCTTAAATAGAAGTAAGCACCCTTTTTATTTTGTATCAATATTAAATTATCTCAATCTGTGTTTTTTATTCTTCTGTTTTTTGCTCTAAAGAGTGTCAGATAATATGGATTTATGCTTTCATGTTTTCCCTACATTTTTTTTTTACCTAGATTTTTACTGTTGTGATAAGTTGTTTCAATTGAGTTTTTTCCTATGCTTATCATTGAGAACATGCTCTTTACTAACCACGGGATATTGATTTTGAATTACAGATGCAAGGCTACAACATTGGTTTCGATCTTTCTCATGATGGCAAAATTCTATATAGTGGAAGCGCAGAAGGAGGAATTCATTGTTATGACTACCACTCTGGTCGACTCATCCGAAAATGCTCAAATCTCAGGAACAGTGTCATCACCGATGTAGTCTGTCATCCTGTTTTATCTTCGGTCATGGCTGCGAGCACTTGGGGCGGCCTTCTGAGTGTATGGCAGTGATGACGTCACTTTGTTGATCACAGTTACTGCTGTTTGCCAATCCTATTACTTTGTGGCAGTGATAACGTCACTTTGTTGATCATAGTCACTGCTGTTTGCCAGTCCTATTACTTTGTGGCAGAGATGACGTCACTGTTGATCACAGTTACTGCTGTTTGCCAGTCCTATTACTTAGTGACATGGTGGAACTTTTGTTTCAACAGCCAAGACTAGCTATGGGTATTAATGTAGTTGTGTCTGGCCCTCTCCTTAATTGATTCCCTCCATAATTTACCAAAATGGTCGCCTATTTTTGTTGGGGGAGGAGGGGGAGGGTTTATATTTGATTACATTAACAACTTTCCCAGAAGAAAAGTATACATTGATATTATACTTGTATACTTGTCATAATGAACAGAATAATAAAGAAATAGACTATTATTCTGGTGATGGTTTAAAGATGGACACTTTAACACTTTCTAACAGGGCTTGACTGTAATAAAGAAATAGAATATTATTCGGGTGATGGTTTAAAGATGGACACTTTAACACTTTCTAACAGGGCTTGACTGTAATAAAGAAATAGACTATTATTCGGGTGATGTTTTAAAGATGGACACTTTAACACTTTCTAACAGGGCTTGACTGTAATAAAGAAATAGAATATTATTCGGGTGATGGT
>JBBPCV010710723.1:0-16052 GCA_037974505.1 Plocamopherus tilesii
CCCCCCCCCCCCCCCCCCCCCCCCCCCCCCCCCCCCCCCCCCCCCCCCCCCCCCCCCCCCCCCCCCCCCCTCCCTACAGTTCGCCAAGTGGTTAAGGCATTGTACTGTTACGCACGGGATCATGGATTTGAGCCCTGCTTTGGCATCTGGTTTTTCCTTGGGCAAGAAAGTTCACCCCTATTCTCCTCCATGGTGGCGCTGCACTGTGGCTGACGCCTGGGTCTATTCCCGTCTTCCTTCGGGATAGACTCTATAGACGAATTCTCCCCCGGAGTTAATAAAGGGCTTTATTTTATTTTATTTTTTTTAAAGGGTAAACTATTAGAGGATAATCGATTAAAAATATTATACATTTTAGAAATATGGGGATTTGCTGCAGCAGTGATTTGACTTAAAATTCTGTTTATTGGATATAGATCGAAGAAAAGTAATGGCAGACATAGAAATCTAGTGATACAGAGATCTTATGATGGATGTTCCCAATCTAGAGGGATTCGCTAACTCTTGTTCACACCCACCTCTCTCACATTTCACAAGTTTTGACTTAGTTATGCCTGGCTTATGTCTATTTTATCATCAGTATCTCTTAAACAATAATCCTCTCTCTTCATGTTTCAATGGCTCAAATGGCAATTTGCTTTATAGTAAATATTATTCACTTTTATGAGGCAAATCCGGATATTCGAAGTTAATTAATTTCGCTATATATCATATTGAAATTTTGCATAAGTCATGTAAAATTAAAAAAAATATTTTTTTTTTGTAGTGTGTAAAATATCTTTTACATACAACTTAAGGATTTTCAGAAACTGAACTGCAAAGTTCGGGATGTATTTTTTATTGGATCCCTCCCTTAATATATTTAAAGTTAATTGTTCTTTAGTAACTTTACAAGGAGTATAAAGACTGCACCATTTTCCCAAAAGCAGTTAATTGAAATTGCAACTGGAGTATAAAGACTGCACCATTTTCCCAAAAGCAGTTAATTGAAATTGAAACTGACTTGAAAGCTAATTGAGACCTCGTTTTTTTTAATCACCTTATGTTGGCATCATTTGTAAATGTTAATGATACTTATCCCCTCCCTGAGTAAAGTATGAATGACATTTGCTTTGTCATTTCAAAATTGGTGGAGTCTATGACCTTTTTTTTTTTTTTTTTTTTACAAAGAAAATACTGCATTGCCTGTGAAACTGTCTTCTTTTTACCTTATCAGAATGCCTCCAAGTCAATTCCCAAAGGAACATTTCTAGCCATTCTGATTACAACTCTGGTGTACTTGGTTCTTGCTGTCTTTGTTGGTTCTTGCCTAATGCGAGAAGCCAATGGGATAGTCCTGGCCTCAAGTGCTTTGCCTAATGTCTCGTTGGCCTACACACCAAGTAACATGGACAACACCTCTGTGACTCAAAGTCTGTTGTCTACTACGCAGAGTAAGTTGTATTCTTGAATATTTGTAAAATATTAGATATCCTCCAGGAGTTTCAATCTTCAAGTCAAAATCACCCTAGCTGGTGTGCTTTCTTACTTGTAAAAATATTTTGGTTTTATTAGCATAAGTATACTAAAATCTAGGGGTTTGTTTCAAGTATTATAAAAAATCCCATGGACGTCCTTATGAAAAAAGTACCAATATCATGATCGTGACAATAATTGTCAAAACATTGGTGACACCAGTTGAGCTTCAGCTGTTCTTGGGTTGTGTTTTCAAAGATTGACATTTCACTGCTTCCTCCATTTGCACCATTGAGTAACGCCAGTCTTGCAGACTGAGGTTTTGTTTACTTTTGCTTGGGAGTAGACTGAGTGAGGCATCTTACTTTATCTCTGATGAAAGGATACACTCTAAGTAATCATAAATATATATGAATAGGTGAAGAACAGTCCATGGTCTGGTTGGTAATAGGCTGACCAAAAAAAAGCCTTTAAATAATTGAATGTCTCTTACAGGTTTATTTTCACTTGTGAGAAAAGGAAATGTGTTTGAAATGGAAGATAAGTCACACTGGGCACTCAGAGCTAAAGTTGTCTATAGTCTTTAGATAAAATCTGTGAATTATGAGCATCATTGGGCTTTTACAGTTTTAAAATCATAAAAATTTTACCCATCTGAGAACTAATATATCATGCAAAACATTATATGTAACCCCAAAATTCCCTTGCCATTTTTGATGGTCTCAAAACCCTGTCATCTCATCCACTCTCTTCAACTTATGATACCTTCACAATCAACCATGCAAAGTTAGTTAACATTGTAATGAGCAGATCATAGGCTCTCACAACTCAGAACCTGAAAAAGTGATTTACATTCTTATGTGAAGAATCAGGTTATATTAATTTGTGTTTTTAATCTTCAACCCATTCTCAATCATGTTCAACAGACATTATGGTTGTGTCAAGGGATGACCACCCCTTTAACAGGATGTTCATCAAGAACTGCAGCCTGTCTTCCACTGGTTGTAAATATGGTCTTCTCCATGACTACCAAGCTACGGAAATGGTCTCTGCTTGGGGGCCTCTTGTCCTGGCTGGAATCTTCTCTGCCACCCTCTCATCCGCCTTAGCTAGTCTCATGTCCGCTCCAAAAGTATTTCAGGTAGGATAATTGCATAAAGATTGGTTTTTTTTTTAATTATAGAAAGTTTGGCTTTCTTTTTCCTTGTTGAAATGTATGTTTACCCTATCTTTCTCCATCAATGATGATTAGATGCATTTGCTGCTATCAGTTGATGAAATGAAAAGTAGACCTTCTGGGGTCATATAAATATCATGCCTTACATATTTTTTACAAGGTATTCTATGCAGCAATGGTTTCAACTCACATGGAGTGAAAAGAACAGCTAATGTTACATTTTGTTATATCACTTCAGCACACCGACAAAGATTTTGCTCGATCTTGAGTTTTCAACTCATTTTACATTCGAGTTAGGATGAGAAAATAAGTGTAAAGAGCTTATCTAGAGAAATCAATGTGATATTTGCAGGATTTGAATAGGGAGCCCCAGTGTCTAGTTATTAAGCAAAGTACAGTAGTTTTGGCGAGAGTGCCTTGTGGTCGGGAAGTTACCGGGCACTTAGGCGGAGCGGGCACTCAGGCGATATCGATCCTGTGGCTCCCAAGAGGTCTGGTTTTCATAATCTTTAGCTTGAGTTTTCAAATCTCATGAAGTTTACAACGCATCTTGAAATATGATTATTACGTATGGACAAAGATAGTATTGCTGAGTTTTTAAATCACTCTTAAGTTTATGAACCATGCCGCCAATTTCAAAAAGTTCAAAGACACCCCTGTTCACAGCCAGACAGTGATCATTTTGTCGCAAGAGGGAGGGCTTGATTGCATTGTGTTGCGTTTATCTGTAAACGGTCATTCATTTTGATCAACCACCTTGTTAAGACATGGCATGGGCTGTCGTAGAGAGCGAAATGCGAACCATGGGGCAGACATGGGGTCCACTGACACACTTAGCACAGGATGGATCTGGATGGAGAGCCTTTGTTGCCGCCCTAAACACCACTGGGTGTAAAAGGAAATAAGAAGAATGGGCCGTCATCTGTCATTGAACAACTGAGCATGCCTCTTCATCGACATCCAGATCGAGGCCATGCCTTTTGCGTCACATTAGGCAAAACAGGCATTCAGCCGGAGGGCACTCTCGCGAAAACTACTGTACCACTCAACAAAAAAGTTTATCAAGGCTAGATTATATTAGAAATCACAGTGCTGTAGAACACATTGTGATTTCATTGCACTTTTTATGTGTGAATCAAACAGAAAATGTATAATTAGTCACTTTGTGATGTCATGGCTAGTGAGGAAAGTTTCTTATGATGAAGCCTGAGTATAATTCCTAATATTCATCATTGTAACAGATAATACCTTTGTAGTGCTCATTTCTCTAATCATTCTGTAGGTATTTATTTCATTTATATCCTTTCTTTAAATGAGAAATGAATAGAACTGATACTATGCAAGCATGAATTTACAAATGATCATCATAGGAAATTATACTGTATTTCTATCTTTACAGGCTCTTTGCAAAGACAAAATCTTTCCCTTTTTGGCCTACTTTGGTGTAGGTTATGGTCCCAGTGATACCCCTAGAAGGGCTTTCATTCTCTGTTTCTTTATTGGATTTGCTTTCCAACTCATAGGTGAGTTGAGCAGGTGTAAGGAGTAATGCTTGGATTTGAGTTTTTTCAGGTGTAAGGAGTAATGCTTGGATTTGAGTTTTTATTCTCAAAGTTTTGGTTCATTGGGTGTGTGTGTCTCTATACGGGCACATACACACACATGTTCGGAGATGGAGGATGTGCTTTTAATAAAATCGAATTGAGATATAAGACTGTTACCCTTGTAAAATTCCATTCCTCTTTGAATACTTTCCAAGGTGCAGCAATAATATAAGTTGCTACAAGATCGTCAGCATTAACTTAAAAGGTCATATAGATAGGGGTTGATACTAGATTTGATTTGGCGTCTAGATGTAGATTTAAATCTAAAGGAGATGCATATCCTCAATTGTCCAGACATCGGTCTCTCCATATTTTCACAGTATCAATGCTTAAATGCTGAAAGTACAACATTCATGACTTTGTTTTTCAAAATGTAGTCCTACTTAATGTTTTTAAAATATTTGAACATATTTTCAAGTCACTTTTACGGTCTACCCCAACCACTCCAAAAGTGATGTGATTCATCCTTGACTAATTTTATTATGTATTTTTTTAATTATTTTCTCTGTAAAGCTTTTGCTTATAGAAGAAAATGGTCAATTTATCAAGATTATTGAAAAAATAAATGCACGCTCAAATATCTGTCTGCAGTCTTAATTTTATTTCTTTCTTTTTTTTATTTCTTTTTTTTTTTTCTCCAATTTTCTCCCCAGCTGATTTGAATGCAATTGCTCCTTTAATTTCCAATTTTTTCCTGATGTCATATGCTCTCATCAATTTTTCTTGCTTTGATGCATCCATAGCCAGGTCTCCAGGTAATTATGATTTGTTCTTTTCCCTTTATTGATGTAAACATTTTCAAATTTGATCTCAAAAGGTAGAAAAGGTTCTTTGGCTCAAACATATGCATTAACAGTAATTTGATGAACATTGTTTTATAATCTGGAATGTTATTGAGAAAAGAAATACAATGTTAAATTGACAACAATCCTATAATCTTATCTTGCTGAATAAAGAAACTAAAAACATATTTTAAGTATATTTTGAATGCTTCAGAAACCCATCAGTGCATATAATTTTTTAGTTTATCAGAATTCATATGAACATTTTTTTTTTTTTTTTTTGGTTCAACCTTAAAGAATGTTTTCAATATCTTCCCCATTCTTCTCTATAACATCAATTTAACCTTATGACTACTCTTTAGCTGAGTGATGTTCTCTTTTTTCCCTTTCTTTCCCATTCTCCATGTAGGTTGGCGGCCGTCTTTCCGATTTTACAATAAATGGTTGAGTCTAACAGGGGCTGTGTTGTGCATTGTTGTTATGTTTATAATCAACTGGATTACTGCTCTTATTACCTTTGGATGTGTGGGAAGCCTTTTCATATATGTTCACCACCGCAAACCTGGTAAGCCACTTGACTTTTCCAGGGCTTTTTTTTTTTTTTTAAACAAACTCTAAGTGGTGCCATTTTTCTATATACATTTACTGTTTTCTGTGTACCTGTACTATTTTCAATATACCATTTTTTCTGCATATGTTTACTTTTCCCTGTATGCTTTTTATTTTTCAGTATGCCTTTAATTTTTCTGTATACTTTTACTTTTTAATGTATACTCCTGTTTTTTTACCATACAAGTTTACTTTTTTCTGGATGCTTTTCATTATGTTTGAGTATGTTTACTTGTCTTTCTGTAAATGGTTATTCCAGATCTGTTACTTATATTCTTATGTTATTTTGGTTAGTATACATTCGTTTCGATGCATTCCTGTCACTTTTTCTCGATCGTAAAATTGTTATGGAAATTAACAAGCACATGGCCTTTTTTCTCAGATTAATTCTTGTAAGATTAATTTTTGTAATATGGATATATGTATCATCATTTAAAAAGCCCTCTAAAGTACTTTAAGAATTCCATAATTTTGGTAAAGGTTTCTTTAATCAGAGACCTGAGATTAATATTTTAACATTTTGTAACACTATTTGTCCTCAGATGTCAACTGGGGATCATCCACCCAGGCCCACGTCTACAGGAGTGTGCTGCAGTCAGCTTTGAAGCTTGTACGCATTGGAGAGCATATAAAGAATTTTAGGTGATTACCTGCTCTCACCAACTAAAAATGTGTGGAAATCAAAAGAAATATGGTACCACATCATATAAAATTCTTTGAAATTAACCCTCTTAACCACTTTAAATAGGTGTTTTGAATCAAAATAACTTAATGCAGACACATTAACCTCAGCTATTTCTCTGATTGTTGCTGAAAAGGGTTTCCATTGCTTTTGATCTTTTTCATGAATAAACAGTTGTTTCTGATTTTCCCACACTTTTGATTTCACACTTTGCTCCAGGAGGGAGAAATCTGTTTATCACCACCAGCAGTTATCAAGGGTCTTTGATTCACATTTTGATGTTTTGAAGTTAGATTTCATCACTTTGTTGATAGGAATATGCCCATCTATTTTTGTAATAGTGTCAAAACAGGCAGCAATAGTTTTTTAGTATGACTTTTATTGAGAGAAGTATTTTGTCTGTCTTGTTATGCAGTGACAGATTTTCTATTGGTACTAAATCAAATCGATTTTGGTTTTTCCAGATGGCTGACATATTCCCACCATTTCTTCCTGTCTCCACGTCTCCATCCATTAAATCATTAGCTACATATTTTTTGGTCTTTGTATTTTTCTCTTTCCATCTACCCATCCTTATAGAAGCAGAAATAAAATGTTTTCCCCTCATGTGATATGACCACACTCTGCAATCTTTTGCTTTCATAATTTGTTTGCTACTTCCCCAAAACTTTCATATTTGATATTTTAGCTTTCCAGCTTATCTTTAAACATTTTCTGTAGTTCAACATTTTGAAACAATTTATTATTTTGGGCCCTTCCTTTTTCAAAGCTGAGGCCTCACTTCATATTTTGAAAAAGATCAGACATAATATGCAACTATGGTTGTAGTTGTGATAGATGGAGCATACCTTGAGGAAGCCATGGACAAATATTACAAAATGTATATCAGTGCCAGAATCCTTTGGAAGAGATGAAGGATGAAAGGCACATAGAGGAAAGATATAAAAACAGATGTCTAATGGCGGATACATTTGAATCAGGAGTACTGGAACTCTTGATTCAAATGCATCCGCCATTAGACCTCTCTGTTTCTATTTTTGTCTATGTGTCATTCATCCTTCTCCTCTTCCCAAGGATTCTGGCACTGACATGCAAAAGGAAACCCTCCTGAGCACATCAATAGAAACAAATATATCGACCTTTTCACTCAGACCATCTTGCACATTACCATGGAAGACTGCCCCAATTAGATGTTTGCTCAAAAGAAAGAAGAGGATGCTTTAACGAGCCAGGACAAAAAACGACTGGCCTGCTTACTGACTATTCTAAAAACACTGCTGTTGAGAACTTTAGAGAGCAGAATGGCAGTTTATCAATGGTTCTGTATGGGAGGGCATTGACAGCAACACAAAATCCTTCTGGCATTACATCAAATCCAAGAAGCAAGATTCCTCAGAAATAGCAAATCTCAGAGAAAAGGACAACTACATAGTGAAAGTCAAATCAAAGCAAACATTCGACTAAAACAATTTAAATCAGTCTTCACCATTACAATAACAACTGCCCTGTCAACTATAAAACAACCCACAGAATACATCCGACCTATCCACGTCGACACCCATGGAGTATCCAAGCTGCTTCACCAGATAAAGCCAAACAAAGCTTCAGGTCCAGACAATATCCCAAACCGAGTACTCATAAACTTGGGTTATAACATTGCCCCAATCTTGACCATAATTTTCCAGACCTCACTAGATACCGACCATTTACCGCAAGATTATGCCATCAAGAAAGGTGACCAGCACACAGCATCAAATTACTGCACAATTTGGCTGACATCTGTAGCCTATGCTGTAAACTCCTAGAACATAATCTGCCACTTCATTATTTTCCATCTAGAACAACAAAATATTCTCACACATCTACATGGCTTCCACTCAGGCATTTCCTCTGAGACCCAACTGATCACCACTACAAACTGTTTAAATCTATTTAAATGGTCTGTCATGACAACTTTCTTTCCAGACCACAGGTCCTTGTCATGTCAGGGGAACCAGACAACCGGCCAGCCCTGGTAGACTTTTGTTCACACATCACCAAGAAGACAGGCCTGATGGTTTGTGGAAACATTCTCCTGGTGAGTGTAAAGGCATACTATCAGGGTTTCCAGCAAAGTCAGAAAGTCATAAAGGTCAGAAATGGTAGGAAATTTTACTATGAAGGCGGAAAGGTTGGAAATGGTAGGAAATTTGCATTAACGACAGCCTATTTAAGTATGCAGTTGGGTCGAAACCAGATGGTAAGTCTAGACATAAGTGAGTGTCAAGAAACCATAACTGGCATTATAATACAATTCATATCTGCAATATTGCGCTACTGCTTCATTTTAATTACAGCCAGGGGTGAAAGTTGTCTGGGAATTCCCTGGATTTTTAAATTTTGGTTCAATACTCCTCCAGGACTTCCCCCGTTACCGTGAATCAGCTGGGAAAGTAGCGTGATATCGGCATTTCTAAGTTATCATGACTTGAATCACTTAATGACTTGCCAAAATTTCACGGTCACAGCTGCTGAATTTACTACCTTTTCCCATAATAAAGGCGTCAACCTTACACTTTTTACAATTTATTTTGGTAAATTTCGATGCAGCTACGATTTTCCTGTCCAATTATGAGCACCATTTTTTCTGGCCTGCTTTTTCTGGCCTGCTGACATTCATTTTAAAGCAGCGTGTGCACTGGCAGGAGAGGGAGGAAGAGATACAGACAGAGATAGCGGGGTACGGGGTGAGGGAGGATGCTTAATCTCCTGTTTGAGAGGCTTGTGGAGAAACGGACTGGTACAGTTGACGAGAAAGGTCTCGAGACTTAAATTCTTATATGCGCAATTGAAAAGACACGTCGATGAATACTAAGCAGTGGAAGGAGCGGAGGATGTTCATGAGAAAAAAATACCTCTATTTATTATGTTTGGCGCTGTCTACATTGAGGAAATACCATATGTGAGTCTAATATAGGCCTACTACAATTGGCCGTCTGTAAAGACGACGACGGCATACAATATTGTAAAGAGGTCAATGATCTCGCCTATTCCTGGAATTTATAGATCATGTACGGCCAGGCGCAACAAATCTACATGTATGTTTTTAATGCAGCGGTTTTTGTCGTGGGTTGTTGCGGTTTTTGTTGTGGGTTGTTGGCATCAACATGACTTGAGAATCATCTTTGCAAAGCATGCTTTGATTTTGGCTTTGCCACGCTCAAAATATAACGTGTATCGCAAGTTATTGGCAGGCTAGACGATTGCAATCGCGGTGTGACATATTACATTGGCATCGCTAATTGCATGGAACGCCAGAACTAGGTAGAAGCAGAATCATAATGCTAGTCTCAACATAGGCAAAAGTAGGGTCAAATGTGTCAGTTCCGATGCACGAGGTCGCACCGATAGCAGACCTGCAAGTAGCGTTCACTCCAGAAAACATGGCGTGTCTTCCAAACACAGTCTTGCCCCAATATTGCTGGTAATAATAATAATAATAATAATAATAATAATAATGATAATAATAATTATGATCATTAGTAGAAATGTATATCACTGACATCAGAATCTTGAATATTGTGCAGCTACATATTTTTGATTAAGGTACCTTCACTGCTGAATTTCTCCTTAATGTTTGTAGAATGAAGCTTTGAGGATCAGATAGAGTTCTATTAGTCAAACACAAATGCATTTCATTGTCATGTAGTATTATGTATATGCTTATATTGTTGTCTTAGTAATTAGTGGGTAGGAAACTTGAACAGGGAATTTTGAAATCCGGAGTATTTCGGCTTTCTTCTGCCTCTTGTCCTGTGGTAGGCAGGATAAATGAGTGCCTTGTCCTATCAGAGACTGATGAAGTCCCATGTGCCCATTGCACATGTAAAAGAAACTCTCAAGTGTCTAAAATCGAAAAGAGCAGGCCATATTGACTGTCATCTTGGCAAAATTCAATTCCTACCAACAAGTCTTTCAGATTCATTCACCCTTAGAACCTCTTCTACTTCAGACTTATTGACTAGTTCACTACTCTGTTCAATTAAAAGGGGCAGTGATAAAAAGGGTAGAGTGTGTGGTTATGCATCCATACTTCTCTTAGAATAGCAGCTGAGGCGTAGTAATGCATCAATATTGATGCAAAAAGGCCTACAACTACTATGTTAATTTTGGGGTCTGTGAAGTCAGTGTGATATTATATTTTTTTAGAAGTATATTCATATTATTATTTACCTTACCCCATCCACTCCCACTTTTTCTTTCCCTCCATCTCCCTGTCTGTTACTCTCTCTGTTCCCCATACCTCTCTCTTCACTCCCCTATATCCCTCCATTCCCCATCTCTTCTTATTCCCCCTTCCCTGCCCTCTCTCTTTCTCTCTCATTTCCTCTTCTCACCCATTCCCCCCTTGCCATCAACCCTATCTCCCCATTCCGTCTTCCCACACCTTTTCTCCTCTTCCACCTCCCCACCTACTTAAAATTTGTAAAAGATAATTGATCTTAGAATTCACCCGAATTTCATACAAGTATTTAAGAACTTGTTACTTTCCTTGTATTCCTAAGGGGAACCAAGCAGATAACCTTCGTCAGTTGCAGTCAGAAGCTCCATACACATATTTTAGGCGGCGTCATATCAAGTCTTTCTATTCAGCCACTACTGCCTTGACTTTTCAGTTGGGAGCTCAGTCACTCATGCAGGTACCATTATGATACTTAATTGAGTTGATTAATTATGAGTGGACCTTTGTTTACCATAAACAATGATGTGAGACGAAAGTGTTTTTGGCTAGCTGATGATGCAATCTTTCTTATCCAACTAAACAAAGTTGAATAATGAATGAATGATCTCTTTGAAAAAAAAGAAAAAAAAGAAAGTAGGATTTTATACAATTTTCATGAAATTCTACATCTAGTACTATTACCTTCTTTGTAAATGCCACAATGATAAATGATCTATATGTAAAATTGTAAACCAGTCTGCAGAAAACTTTTCAAGTTCATTAAAAATAGTACAACTGACATTCATATGAAAAATTAATGACCCCTTAGATGTAAAGAATTGTTGAATAGCCAATGTCTGTCTCAGATATCTAAGATCTTTGGGAAACGTCCTGGCACGGCAATTGTATGAGCATTCTGAAAATTTGTGTCATGGTTTCTAATGTGCTTTTAGATAAAGACACTGGTGTCAAACAATAGTCTTTAAGCTTTAAGAAGAATGGTAACTATCATTGGAAAAAAAGTCACTATACCACTACAATAGTAATGGATCTACCTGAAGTCTTGATTGATTACCACACAATGTCCTCTTAAATGATCTATCAGCATATGGTTATGCATAAAAGTCAGTTCTCTTTGTCAAAAGTTATCCATTAAATAGGAAATAGCAAGTAAAGATACAGGTCACAAGAGGCAGTTGAGAAGAAATTGATAAAAAGAAATCTCTGGTTCAATTCTTGGTTCTTTATTGGTTAACATTTTTATGATTGGTGTTTTTTTTTATTCATCAATAAATGTACTTTTTAAGAATGCTGATGACAATACAATAATAATATATACTATCTCAGATTGTTATACTTTTTGCTAAAAGCAAGAAAAAATGTGTTGACTGAAAAATTCCAAACACTTAACATTAGGTCATTTAAAAATTGAGCTTCCTAAAATTGCTTCAGTCTAAATACCATGTGAGGAAACATGATGTTAGGAAAAGGCATAGATTATCAATTGAAGTTTTATTTTCATGTGAAGAAAATTTGTGGCTAAATGTCCTGAGAGAAAAGACATATCTCTTCCAAACTAGACAAATGAACAGTTTTCATACTTTTATTCTATCAAATTCTTATTATTACCATAGAGTACACTTAAACTAGAAAAAAGTATTCAAGAAAATATGTCCAGGTTTCTATATGATGTTAGCATTAGCTCATTTGAACATTTTTTAAAGAAAGCTAAAGTTCCATCACTAGAATTTAAGTATGTGTGTAATGGCTGCTGAGACATTCAAAGTATTATATAAATTGCCACTGTCATGCCTTCAAAATTAAATGATTATGTAAATATGTCAATATCTACAGAATTGAGAGAAAAGAAAATTTTGAATTGAATTGGATTGTTGAGGTCTCAAGACCGAGTGTTAATACCAGTTGTTTCTTAAATAAATTTTACCACATGCTTAATCTTCTCCTCATTCCACAGTATGTATTTCTTTTGCTTGAGAAGGTGCTTGTTATTTTTTGTATTTTTATTCTCACCATTTCAAGTGTCATGCATAAATATTTGCTTTCTTAATCTTGTGGAACAGAATGTGGGTGTTGGAAAGTTCCGACCTAATCTCCTGATCCTAGGCTACAAGTCAGACTGGATGAGATGCAATCCAGAGCATGTTCAACATTACTTTGGAGTGATTCAGTAAGTTTTTCTCAATTAAATAATTGGCTTGTGGTGGGATTAACATGGAGAAGTTATATACATGTTTAGAAATCAATATAAAATCAATATAAAAGTCAATATAAATACAGAAAAAAAAAAGAAGACAGATTCTGAATAAAAAGGGAAACCGAAGACAAGATAGAACCAGAATTAAACTCCCCAACATATCTATGCTCTGTAAGGTTTTTATTTTATCAAACAATAGCCACTGAACACTTGTATAAAATAGTCAGGTCCAAAAGAAAGTGTACATTTTTCAGCCACCTTTTTTCTTCGTAGTAAATTCATTGATCTATCAATTTTTATTTCATCTATATGTTGATTGCCTTTTTTTTTTTGTTTCATGCCAGATACGAAACATTTCACATAGCTTATTTTCAAGGGACACCATATTAAATATTTGTCATCAAAAAATAAACTTAAAAGAAACGAAAGAAAGAAAATGTGTCACAACTGGTGACAAATCCCATGAACTCACTCTTACCATGAACACTATTACAGTACACACGATAAAACACTACAAAGGTAGGTTATTGTTTTAACAAAATCATAACCAATCTTTGTCAGCTAGAAATGGCCCTTATTAATTTCTTATTTTAAGGGGAAATACGGCAGTGGAGGTACTTTGAAAAATGTATCTTCATAAGAAAACCAGGGTTTCAAACAGTCCTATATGTTCACAGATGAATATTCCTAGCATCATTCAGAACCCCAGACACTCTATTGCCATGGTAACGCCAAAAACATCCGCCACCTTGGATTTTTTGACGATCTTTAGGTACCTTTTTATTACACCCTTAGCTGTCAATTTTAGAAATTTGACATAAGATTCACTCCACCTTCCTCTCAAAATTGATAGATTACTTTCTTGAAACATTCAAAAGTATGGTTTTTATGTATTTATTGGTATAGTATATACAGTGTATAGCAAAATCATGCTTTTATTAATTATGCTTTTATTCCACAAAAAAATTCATAAATTTTTTGTTGTTGAGAAGAACAGAAAAGCGATCTGACAAAATGAAGATATAGATAAAGGGATCATAACTGTGAAGTTTTAACCCAATGTGATGATTAGAGTATGAGAAAGGGGCACTTGAGTGACGAAAAATGAAGTTTTGAGAAAAACGAGAAAAAAAGACTAAAAAGCACAATCTCGCATCCCAAAAAAAGTGTTTTGGGGCAATTTCTTAACCATAAGTTGTACCCAGCTCATGCCTCTGCTAGTTCTCAAAGTCTTATTGTGTTTACTTACAAACAATTCATAAAATATGCAAAAGAAGTTATATTTCAAGAATGCATCATCACAATAAACACTCAGTGTGATGTAACAGAGTAAACAAAACACAGACGCAGAGATCCCGATTAGTGCCAAGCGTCTGGGAAACAGGCCCGCTATGAAGTGTAGGGGGTGGAGCCATTGACCCCAATAGCCGCCTTCATGAGTTCCCGTAGAACTAGTATTGTATGCGTAGTACATGATGCCCATAAATGGAAGTCGGTTTCTTGTGAAGTATGAATATTATAATGAATGTACACTAAATGGACCATGCTAGCACTGTTATATCAACGTCAAGGGAGAGAGGAAGAATTAGGCTTTTATACGGTGTAAGACGAGTCCATTTTTTTTTGTAGGGGTATTGAGTTTACACTTCGAAGAATGTAATCAAAACAGGCTTATTTTCTTAAATTTTTTTTTGCCAAAATGAAGGTATTTGATGCTTTCAAAGACGGTTTTTTGCTGGAAATTGACTGAACTTCGACTAGGGAAATGGAAGCTAATAAGTTCAATTTGACAAATATGTTAATATCTCAATTTCGATGTCCTGACCCAAAATGGTCCATTCTAAGTGCTGCATTTCCCCTTAATCATTTAAAATGTCCTTTCAGCATTGAACAAAATAGAGCTACTGGGACCTAGGAAACTGGTAGCAATATTTCAGGCATGGTCAAATGTTTTGACTGTTCTAAGAAAACATTATCCAAACACTTTAGACATAACGCTGGAAATTTCACAGATATAACTAGGTTACATTACCATATATCGATTATGGAATCAAGTACATGAGAGCAATCATTTCCAGAATGAAAGCGCTACATCTTCTGGTATAGGGATGAGTAAACAGACATAACTTGCTGATGCAAGAATCAAAATTCAAGACTCAGCTGTTAAGCAAAGATCAATAGGAAACGAACGCATTGACACATTCTTGATACTGTTAATGTGACTCCCACAGCATAGCAATTGGTACCTCCTGATTTGAATATTATCAAGCATGTTTCAGCTGTTATGAAGCAAGAACTAGGAAAAAGACTTGGAACATGCAGTTGAAACAAGTTTATTTTATATATCCTTTCTGACATCTTCAATGAATAGTATGAAGACAATATATAATCATTGACAGTATCCATGTTCAAGTGCAGAATAGCATATTGGCTGCCTATGAGAGATACATACATTACTGACAACTTGGGAAATAAAAAGAAAATTTTTTTTTTATGCACAATGTATTTTTTTTTTTTTTTTGGTTAAAGTCATCAAATTTACTATAAAAATGTCAGGTTTGAATCATAGAATCAAATGGCATATGTATGACTAACCCAACCATATACTAAATCTAAGAAACTTGAATATCAGTGTAATCCTTGTTTTGGATACGACAGTATATGAACATTCAAGTATACATTTATTGATATATGATATATGATTAGTTAAATTATAAATGAATTGATGTATGATAGCATTGAGTTCCTTTAAGAGGCGATGATTTGATTTCTAGGTTGTCTATTGTATCATTTAAATGAATTTGGTAAGATATGTTGAGCATTTAACTTGTTGAACATGATCAGATTTGATCGAATTTCAGAAGTAACAATACTTCAGTGCTGCTAATTCTCTTTAATTCTTTATTTTGCTCTCCTTTTGTTTATTCTGCAGCGATGCCTTTGACTTGAAGTTTGGTGTTGGCATTTTGCGACTAAAGGAAGGTTTTGGGTTGGATGTCGATGCTGAGACAACTGTGTTTCATAATAAACAAGATGATGGTGACGACATCGACGACGATGATAAATAATCATGGCAATAATATAATAATAATAATGATAATAATGATGACAATGATGACAATGATAATAATGATAATAATGATAATACAAATAATAACAATAATGATGATGATGATAATAATGATATGAAAAATAATAATAATAATAATAATGATGATGATAATAATAATAATATTATTAATGATAATAATAGTAGTAGTAGTAGTAGTAGTAGTAGTAGTAGTAGTAGTAGTAGTAGTAGTAGTGGTAGTGGTAGTGGTAGTGGTA
>JBBPCV010711834.1:0-11064 GCA_037974505.1 Plocamopherus tilesii
TGTATGTTTGTGGGGGGGGGGGGATATGTATATGCTCTTAATGAGTGAACACATGGGAACACTGGCATAAGAATATATATAAATATATGTGCTGTCCCCAACTTAAAAATAACATCTTAACTTTAAATAGAGGCATGATGAAAACACCATCTTTCGGTTGCGAAACAGCTACTCAGCTTTCAACCACCATCTAAATAAAATCCAATTTTGATATCCTCTACTATGTCAACTTTGTTATGCACCATATGAATCTGTTACTTACATGCTTTTAGACTGTGAAAAAGTAAAAGATCTGAGAGGACTCTTCCTGCCCGCCCACTGACGAAACAATTAAAAACATAAAAACAGATGACTGCCAATAACAACAGACCTGCAAGTACATCTTCATGACTTTAAACTAAAGAGCTAATCCCAAGTGTCGCTGGAACAACATCAACAACTACAAAAACAACAACAACAACAACAACTTATACATATATATGTGCTCTTCACCACATTATCTTTATCATCATTGCCTTCCCATTAATTTTTTTATGTTGATACAGTTACCTTTGTATTTCTTTAAAAAAAAATGAAATAGCAAATATCATATTCTCCCATGAGTAAAAATGAAAACTCACTTTATCTCATTGTCTTTTATTTTTTAACCTTCAATGGTTATATTGACTCTTCCAACTTTCCTTGAGAATGTGTTTTGTTTTTAATTTTGTTTTGTTTTTGGGGGGTTTTTTGCCTATACTATTTTATTTGGAGAAATACATTACAAGAGATTAATTCAAAACAGTATTATATATGTATAAAATTAATTTTAAAAAAGTGCTTTGTCTCTTTAATCAGACTATTAGTGATTGCTGTTTTATTCTTTGCATAGTTAAGATAGCTATTATCACTTTGAAGCAAAGTTTCCTGATTTAGTGGAATAAAATTGAACTAATTTTTTTCTTTGATTTTATGTGACAGATTGAAAAGAAATTTGGTGAATTTGAGGAGCTGAGAAATAAAGTATCAGAAGCATTTTCTGGAACAGTTCTGCCTCCAATCAACAAAAAGTCAATAATTGTCAACGACGTAGTTTTACGTGAAAGAAGAAATAGTATTGATCATTTTGTCAAATTCTTGGCTTCTACAAAAAAGTTGTCTACTTGTCTGCCTCTTCTAGAATTTCTAGGTAATTAAGTATTGTATTTATGATGGCCATGCATAAAATCAATGATAACTTGATGAAAATGGTTTAGATAGAGATTTTTTTTTATATTCTAGTGCTCTACAGTAGCAAAATTTGAAATTTTTTTCTCTTGTAGAGCTGATGAGATGTAATGTAATATTCCGAATGTGAACAATTTACCTTGCCCCCTTTTTCCAAATATAAGTCATGTTATAAATATGTATTTGTTATTGGTCCTTTGTACAGTGGAGGTCGCATATAACGAAGTCAGTAATAACGGGAAGTCGGCTATAATTAGGTCTATCCAAATCCCCATTTATTTGCCTTATTTGTAGTTTGTAATCATAATCACAAATTGCAAAATATAAAGTCTTAATTGCGGAAAGGTCACCTTTAATGAGGACTGTGCTTGCTATTCGACTTGTGTGAGTGGCTTAAATGTCGGCACCAAGCCACCCCATACTTCGATATATTATATTAAATCACTATCTTCATCACACATCTAACGTATGATGACCCGATGACCATACATCATAATAATATATATACAATGTAATGAGTAACGGCGTTCGTGTCAGTGTCAGCTCAATCGCCCATGCCCATGTGTTTCCATTGCCTGCAGTTGTAGAGAAGGGGGGGTGTAGATTGATAGCTTACACACCTCTTTCATGTAGAGGCCTATTTGTAGTGCATGTGATTCATAATGTTTCCAATCATCCAGGCCAGAGGGGATGGCGAAGTGGGTTAGATGAGACATCACACGTCGCTGGCACTTAAGATCATGTCCTTTGATCGCATATATTGAGAGTTGGCTCAAACAAGGTAATCACGTTGGCCCCGACGACCTCGTTATAAGCGATGTCCACTGTACATATGTTTCAAATGGGTCATGATTTTTTTTTTTTCTCAAATGTAAAGGAGTTGACTCTATAAGAGCCAGGAAATTTGATCGAGGGGAATTTTTGGATCAGAACCAAACATCATCACAACCAGCAGAGGAAGAAGAGGATAAAACGTATGTAAAAAAAAAAAAAAAAAAGAAGTTTATCATAGATTAGCAATAATAGATCTTGAGTCCCTTTTATGACTTCTTGAACTTTTTCAGTGGGGTTTTTATTAGCTTTTTATTGCCTCTTGAATTCAATATGAAAAATAGTCACACAAGATCTTGTGCACAAACTTTTAAGATAAGATATGTATATTTTTTTAAAAAAAGGCAAATCTTTCATGTATACATTGGCATATAAATAATAATAGGTTTACATACATGGTGTTCCTCTTTTACACACTGACCAATCATTTAAATCAGGCAACACCAAAAACAACACCAAAAGAAACATTATCATTATACAAGAGGAATGCAAACAGGCAAGTGGCTCTGATGATCAAAACAACAGGATTCATCATAAAATGAAATATAGTTATGGGCTGGAAAATGGTGGGCTGCATTTAGATTTAAATTCATAAAGTCGGAAAGAAAAAGGCATGAAAGATTTCATGTACACCTCTCCTTCTTACACTTGTAATGGAAATATCACCCATTGCTGGTTGACCACACACGTTGTTTAGAGAGTGGATGTGCCATTTTCAGCTCTTTTTATTGACTTTGTTTTCCTTTCATTATAGATATTCCTTTGTATTCTTATTTCCTTACTACATGCAGATTATGGACTTGACTTCTTATCAATGTTTTTATAATGTAAAATACATACAAAATTCTGAAGATTTTAAATAGAATTAATATTACAACACTGAAATCAAAATATTAGGTAGAGTTACTTTTCAGTATGTTGACAGCCATGCTCAGTACATTGGTGTTTCTGAACTATTTTGAAGACCAAGACGAAGACTTAATAACATTAAGGCTTTAAATAAAGGCCATCATAATGAAATCAAAACTGTGTTCAAATTTCAATTTGCTATTCACCACTGCCTTAATAGTTTGTTCCAGACCAAACCAGGAAAATGTATGGTCACTTTTTGATCAGGGAGGGATAATCTGTATTCCATCCTTGCATTCCAATGTTGGGCATGCTGAAAAAAGTGGCATCCTATCTATCTGCTTGCAGTGCTGCTTTTGCGGCTGACACTTGGTTTTCACTTAAAAACCAAAAGACAAAATTTTCCTTCGGGGATTAATAGGGGAATTTTCTTTTCAATTCTTTGTTGAATCTACGGTTTATCCACAAATAGATTGTTCCACCTTTGAGGCACTCTTGCAATCTCTGAGGGTTAAATGTGTCATTTATTTCATGAGTTTGTTGTTTGGATAAAGGATTTATAAGACAAAGTGCTTCTATATGTATTTAGTTCGTTTAGTTTGTATTCATATTTATCAAATGATTTGCTAAAATTCCTTTCTGCTGTTATTTTAATTTTTGGCACTGTGACCTCTTTTTTCAGACCTGATAATGATAATGATTTTTTTGGAGAGGAAGAAGAAAACGATGAAGAACTGTTCGGTGATGAGACAGAAGTTGTTAAAAAAGGAGAGGCATCCATATTTGAATCAGGTAGAAAATTTGTCTCATTTTTTTTAATGACTGTTGTTAATCCATTTTTTATGAGGATTACAAATAGAATTTAAAAGTATACTCTAAGTTGCTCACCATGAGAACTGTATAAATATTATACTATCAATGCTATTTTGACTTTAATTTTGCAGAGGTAGTCACTGTCATTTTATTTCCTCAATAAATAAAGGTGGCATTGGAGTCTTTGCTGGTCAAGATTTGAAGCGAGAGTTGACTGAAGAAGATGAAGCAGAATTTTCCTTTTTGCCTGATGCTATCATTTCAAAGAAAGTAACAACACAGGTGACAGAAGGAACTGAAAGTCTGGAGGACGCTGGCCATTCTGGCTTATTTGAGTGAGTTGTTTTTCCATGTCACAGCACTGATATCGTCTACCTATTTGAAGTGAATGTAGGGGCATGATTACATTAATGTTGTTTTTTGTTTTTTTTTTAGCCTAAACAACATTAGAGTGAAGTTCTTATGATTCAAGTTTAGGCTTGCAAACTCATGCTGATCAAGGCAATGAAAGGCCTTGGGAGAAGGAAGTCTCTCAAACAGGTGTTTACAGCCTTGAACTTTTGATAGGCTAAAAAGATCTGGTCATGCTATGGCATTGTCTTGCTCTAACCTTAACCCCTTCACTATGGATTTTTTTTTTGCTTATCCCGTAGTTCCAAACATGGTTTCTAATCCTGATAATATACCATTTTAACTAGCAAACCCAAATATGAGGGCATAGTAAATGAATGTGCTGGCTGATTTGGAGATTTTCGCTTTTTAAGTGAAAAGGAGAACATGTGATGGGAGAGGATCTTGAATTATTGATTCAATGGTGTCCAGAATGAAAAGTTATCATTATCATTCTTATTTTGTAGGATGGGATTACAAACAAACATTATGTAAACCAATTGCTATTGGATCAAAAATGAAAACAAATTTACATGTGTCTGAAAAGCATAACTAGTTTTGTTTAATACTCCAAATATAATTTTTTTCTATGTATTTTTCATTATGTATTTTTCATGATTTTTTTTTTTATGACACGCCACAAGCAAAGGATCAAACTAGTTCTTTATTATCTTGTTGCTTTATTTAATGTTACACTGAGAAGTCAAATTTGAAAATACTTTATAATACATTACACATGCTCATGTTTCAAACACTAAGATATTGGTTGGTAAAGACACTAATCTTTTTTATTCTATCTTCAATCTCAAGCTTTAATGATGACCTTGACCAGCTGATGAATGTCACAATCAGCAAGAAACCGAGGGACACAACTGGCATATCATCAGATTCAATCTCCACAAAGGCAGAGTCATCAGGGATGTCCGCTAAACCAAAAGTGGCTAAAAAACCAGAGGCTCCTCCGAAACCATCAACTCCTGCTAAACCAGCTGTCCCATCTAAACCAAAACCCGGTGCTAAACCAAGCATTCCTGAAAAACCAGGAGTGAGTAATTCAAACAAAGGTGCAGGAAAGCCATCTAAAGAAGACGAAGACTTTGCTGGCAACTTGGATCAAGATGACATTCTCAAATACCTACAGGCTCACACAGAATCAGCTAATGAGGATTTGGATTTGTTTTCTTAATATTTAACAAAAATGTTTTCGCTTTCTATCTTTTTTTTTTCAATTTGATTTTTGGACCATACTGATTTTGTGATATTCCATAAAAAATATCCATTTACAAGATTTATGATGAGCTTGATTTTTATTTTCCTTTGTATGTCTGATAAGTATTGCCATTTGTGATCAATGCTGATCTATGGGATTCATGGAGAGAATGGGATTTTCCTGGAAAAGTAAACCCTTTCACAATGAAATTCACACAGGGTAAACATGTTGAAAATAAACAATCTGTCAAAATGAACATTTCTTTCTGGCCATAATTTTTATTTACTTATCTACTTATCCTCTTAAAGATGCTTCTTTCACACATGAAAACGATCACTTTCTCTCACAATTTCACTCTTTCTGCCGCCAGCTTTTTGATCTAGCCCTGCCACCAACCCTGTTCTGTTGTTTTTCATTCTACCATTCTCATCAATGTTTGGATAGGCCGGACTCTCCTCTTTCATCCTTATGAAATCCACCCAGTGATCATTTTGTGTGGAGCTGCTGCTTCTTTTTGACAGGTACAGCCAATACACTGCCATCTGCATTTTATAATCGTTTCTAATATTAGGACCATGGCAGCCCTCTCTTTGGAACCTTATTTGCTACTTTGTTTAAGTTAAGTAAAGACATCTTGTGTGGCTTTCTATAACTCAGATCCATACAAGAGCACTTTTAAAGGCATTGGTATGAATTTTTACTTCTTTTCTCAAAATGAAGTTTGTCAAGATTATTCCAAGCAATGTCATCTTGGACACTCATTTCCCTTTCAATCAAGGTTTAAAGGACCTCTGGCATGGGGCTGAAGTTTCTGGCAGATGGATTTTGGAAGAGGTCTGATTCTGGCAAATGGAATTTTAATTTGTATTTCATCCGCACACTAAGAAATATTACTTGTTAAAAAATATAGTAGTTTCTTGCAAATAATGAATTCTTTGGGCATTATTAGGTTTTCTGGTAAATCATTAGTCTTGCAATTTTCATACATGTTTCTATCATCTTATTGGGTCTACTCGATCAAGTCATTGATTGAATATTTTATAATGTGTTCAGTAGTCCTATCCAGGTTTGTCATCAGCCTTTTCGTCTGTATGTAATTTTATGATTGAGGAATTCCTTTTCTGTGAACTCTCAAATGTGAACTCTGTCAAAACTTGCTGTTGAAGTTACTGTAGACAAACAATACTCTGTAAAAGCTCTCTTATAGTGTACATTTTTAGATGCTCGCTATATTACTCAAGATATAAAAGACTGTGATTAAAGATAATTTATAGCTTCATCACAAAGACTTCAAAACCAGTAACATTGCTTACATCACTCAGATTATGAAAGATCTGAATTTGCTGATGGTCCAGGATGATAGAAAACAACAAAGGCAGGTTTTATTCTACAAAACAATAGAAGAGCAATTCAAAAACTATTTTTTTCATTCAAGGCATTTAGATTGAAACAACTAAGATGAAGATACAGTGTACACATAACAACAGTTGACAGCTTTAGAACCACACTGTAACAGTCATCAACAAAACTACTGAATACCAAAGGAATCTCTTGTTCCTGTTGTTGTAAAGCCCAATAGGGATATGGCAATGCAATCCCACAGATACAGATATAGACACACATACAAATATGAATGCCTTTATCAATACAAATACAACAGTTGTTTTTAGATGTCTAACTAGTATACTATGCCTTTGTTTATTACCTAGTTTAATATAAATCTGTGTATAACTGATCCAACACATTTATTATGATGAGCACACCTCACTTTAAGAGTTAAAGTATACTAGACCTTTGGGTTCTTTTTCATGTTGCTTTGAAGTGGGTATTTTATTGCAATTTCTCCATTTAAATGAAGACAGATGAAAAATTATGCCAATAATAATAAGTTTGGAGACTTGAACATTCAGCTCTGATTTTTTCAGGCAATTATTTTAGCTTTACGTTTTGCCTTACTGTTGAATTTTACATTTTGTTTTATAAATGCTGTGATTGTAAATATTTTAAATGTTGTATCTTTTGACATGTTTTTTGAATTATCTCAAATTTCATTATGCTTTTTTTTTTTTTTATTGATTTTTCAATTCTGATTTATATTTCCATGTTGTTGGTTTTTGTGTTGTTTTTGTTTCTTTCTTTTCCTCTTTTCTTTTTACTTTAAAAAATGCTGATAAAATGTTTAGATGTTTATGTTCTTTTTGTCAATTTTCATAATCATTTGTACCATACAAACTATATTGAATTGTCTGTCTTCAACTTATATATTTTCATACTTATTATGATCATCATTACGATCCTGATGATGATCATATCATCACCATCATCACCGTCATCACCATCATCATTATTGTCATTCTCGTCATCATCATCATCATCATAATCATTGTCGTTGTCAACTGTATTGTCGTCATCATCATCATCATAATTGTTGTCATCATCGTCATTGTCATCGTCATCAGTATTATTTTTACATGTTTTATGAATACCGCTTACAGAATACTTAAATATCGTTTTTGAGTATTGATATGAAAGAATTTAATTCTAAGTTTCACATTAAACTGAGAGCACCTTTTATTTAAAGTTGATCAGTCAAAGAAAACATAATTCAGCAAGTATACCATTTTATATAGTTTACATTTGGTTGATGAATACACTAACTTACTTAAAGTATGAAGGGTCTGATAAATGATAACTTAGAGAGTTCCAATGCAGGTATATCTACATGTCAAGTTTCAGGAGATATTAAATTCATTTTTACTAAGTCAAGTGCAAAGTGTGCTTCAAATTCCACACACTTCAAATATTTGTAATTGAAGTAAGATTCCATTTGGATTGTGCATTTCTTTTTGCTCGCCATTAAATTTTTCTACAATCTTTAGTATAACCTGATTTCTTTTTTTTTTCTTTTTTTGTATCATAGTTTCATCCACAGTATTTGCTTATAAAATTCATTCCCATTTTAAATTACCATTTACCACACAGTTATGTGGATTTGTCATCGAAAACAAATATCTCTCCCTAATCATAGCAAGTCACTTTATGGAAAAGCTCAATTAAAATTGAAGTACACTTTTTTTTATATATCTATTTTGCTAGATTTGATTCTCATCTATGTTCTCCCAACCCCTTTACTGATATTTTTCATGTCTTATTGAAAATGAAGGGTAGTTTTCACCCTCAAGTAGAAGTAATGTACAGCTACGACTCCAGAATAAATTTGTCATTTCATGATTTCAAGTGGTTGTCTAACTTAGGAAGAGTTACAAATCTCCCTTTGCACCATTTATGCATGTTGGAGGAAGTTCTACTGTATCCTATGAGCATTCAGCTGGAAGAGTCCCAGTATTTCCATTTGGTTTTCCTTAAGCCTTGTAGAGTGTGAGGCAGGTCTTGGATAAGGTTTCCTCCCTTTTGTTTGCTAAGCATTGGCTTGACTGTCTTAAGACTGATTTGTAAACAGGCTTTTTATATGAGTCTCCAAGATTTTCTAATACCATCAATTATTTGTTTTGATGGGATGTAGTTTTGAGTATCTTTTAATTTTTTAATTTATTTTTTGACAGATTTTTGTTTATCCTGAGAAACTATGGCGTGTTTTAACTCAATGTTGGGAGCCATTAAATTGATGTTGATTTGAAACATTCTATGATAATTCTTTGCAAGTCCTTCAGTACCACTGTCTTCAAGTAATTTTTCTTAGTGTTGGCTTGTCATGCCATTGCTCCAAGATAATTTTTTAAAAATTGTCTTTCCTAACTCTTTGTTGAATGAGTTCTATGGATAAGTGAGACTTTTGATAATTATATGTTCATTACTGATTGATTAAACAATCTGGGTTACATCTGTTTCATTATCATTCACTTGTTTTCTGTGTCTCTTCTCAAATGAAGACGCACACATGCACAACTAAAATGAGTAACTCATTTCTGACCACAATGTTACGCTTTTGCTTTTGATTTGCTTTAGATGCTAGTGAGACTGACCTGAATCTTTTTTTTTTCTTTTAAACCAACAGAATTAATAATTTAGGAACATTTTTAATTATGAAACGTAACACATTAAGATGTTAAACTTTTCTTTATTAATTTTTTAAAAACCTTTTTCATATGTTCTTTTTTGTGTGAAATGTATTTAAATTTTGTACTTTTACTTAAAATCTTTAGATTGCATTTTAGCATGTTTGCCTTAGTATAAGAGGAAATTTATATGTGGTATGTGTGTTGTTTGGGATTTTATTCTCTTGAATGAAAAAAAGAAGGTCATCAATTTAATCATAAACATTCTTAAGAGTCTAAATGTTATAAATCCATTCCAAAATGAATGTTCCTGAATTTTCTTAGGTGACTTTATCATCTTCTTCTCCTCATCTTCTTCCTCCTCCTCTCCTCCTCGTCCTACACTACCTCATGCTCTCCTTCTCCTCCTCCACTACCTTATGCTCTCCTCCTCCACCTCCACCTCTTCTCCTCTTCTACTACTACTCTATCTCCTCCGTCTCCTCCTCCTCCTTCTCCACCTCCTCCACCTCCTTCTCCTCCTCCTCCTCCTCCTTCTCCTCCTCCTCTTCCTCCTCCTTCTCCTCCTCCTCCTCCTCCTCCTCCTTCAAACATGATGTCTGAGAGAGACATCAGTGATCATTGCTCAGCACTCACGTCTATGCCTAAACAACTCTAAAAACTTATGTTGTCTAGATCTTTTTCAGTTACCCAGATTAATATTTTCCAAGAAATTTGACCTTTGCCTGACTCTATTTTTCCAGTCAGAGAGAGTTGTTCCACACCTTTCCGTTGGTTTAGATGCCCATGAAATTTGCCTGCCTAGTATTTTCACCAAAGATGACTCTACGCTAGCTGCATGAAGTACATCTTCATTTCCTTTCTTATCTTGCCAAGAAAGTTGTGTCATGTGACGACACTCAGAAAATTGTTTACTTCCTACTGCCATACAAATATTATTGAATTGGGACTATTACACACATACACACACTCATACACACACATACACACACACACACATTTAGTGTCATATTTCCAAGTTGTGATCTCTTGATTTCTTTGACTCGATCATTTTGTTCTAATTATTACATGTTTTTGGGACATTAATCTTGTTTGAGATGTGCACTAATTATGACGGATCAGACACGAAAAGCCTTTAAGTCAAGTAAGTCAAGTAAATAATAATATGACTGAGATAAGTTTTGAGTACCCAGTAAGTCATGAGCATATAAGTATCGTGTATAAGACATTGGATCTGGCCCATTAAAAATGTTTCTATATTTCACCCCTGCGTTTATGTAGGTTGGGGACTGTGATATAATGTCTGACTGACTTTCATGGGTTGGTTCTATCATAAACCCACTGGACAATAAGGAGTGGACATGCTGATGATGATGAAACGATAATACTGGAATATATTGTCAGGCAACAGCACAGTGCATCATTCACTTCTCAAATGTTGACTGCACTCAACTGCTAAGGAAAAAAATAGACGTACATTAGGCTGGCACCACTGCTGCTCTTTATAATTATGTAATTTACTTTTGTTTTTTTATCTTGTTGGACCCTTAGATTAGGGCTAAAGGGTGATATGCGAATTTCAGTCCGCCATTCAAATCTGGTGAATTATTATATTATGAAATGGAGGATACCTTTTATTCACACTTTTTTAGTTTTATTTTGGGCCATTGCTTAAATGGGGAGAGAGAGAGAGAGAGAGAGAGAGAGAGAGAGAGAGAGAGAGAGAGAGAGAGAGAGAGAGAGAGAGAG
>JBBPCV010712945.1:0-11060 GCA_037974505.1 Plocamopherus tilesii
CTCTCTCTCTCTCTCTTTCTCTCTCTCTCTCTCTCTCTCTCTCTCTCTCTCTCTCTCTCTCTCTCTCTCTCACTCTCGCACTATCTCTCTCACTATCCCCATCTCTATCCCCCCCTCTCTCTCTCTCTCTCTCTCTCTCTCTCTCTCTCTCTCTCTCTTCTCTCTTTCTCAACCCACACTGGTTGTATTCTTTTAAAAATATAAACATTTTTCGCATTATATGTATTCTTTATTTTAATGAAGGCATGCTGTATATTTAAATCTATGGTACAGTACAATATTGCAATGCATGCTTTAAACTAGGTTATCCATAGTTCAAAGTGTGTGTTTGAAGTATGAAATCCCACTCTGATCGCAATAAGATAACGTGGTTGTAAGGACAGACTGCTTTGGCCGCATCAATGTTCCCCTGTTGGCATGGGGCTCCTCAAGTAACCTTTTTAAACATGTTTTAACTACATGAACATTGTGCAAGAGTGGAAAGGTCTGCTTTTTCATGTTGCCAGATAGCACCATTTTGAATTGGGCATATAGTATATAGAATTTCTACTGAATACATTATTTATTGCTCTGAATTATTTTATCTGGTAGATGGCTGTATAGTGTGCTTTTACTCTTAGTATAAGTTGCCATCTCTTCAGCCTACTTTATAATAAGCTCTTTTTTAAAACAGTTCAGATCAGTGGATGAAACTACCCAAGCCCTTGCTTTTGATGGCATCACGTTCCATGGACAGCCTTTGAAGATAAGACGGCCCAGTGATTATAAACCTTTGCCTGGTATGGCTGAGAATCCAACATTGGCAGTGCCAGGTTAGTAATTTCCGATTATCATATTTAAATCTATTTAAAATTTATGACCACAGCAAAAAAAATTTTTTAATTCCCATCGTTTAGGACAAATTGAATATTGATTTTCAGGTTTGAACCCTTAGTTTGACAAGAAATTATCAAAATTGACTGTGAATAGGTAGTCCAAACCCAAAATATGATTTTCTCCACAGCTCGATATAATTGAAGAAAGATTTTTTCTGAAAACATTTCTACCAGAACCATTTATGGTGCTTAATTTGTAACGTCATTTTGTAATTAATTCATTAATTAATGTCATTAATTTGTAAGACCGCATTAAGTACGTGTTTTTAACAAAGGCTCAAAAAGCAATTAATTTTTCATAAATTTTGAATATTTTGATATATTTATTCATATCATATCCTTTTCGTATGAAATGCTGCGCTTGGAATTTTACCCCCAAAAAATTTCAGGCTTTTTTGTCAGAGCCCTCTTGAAACCCTGATTAACACATTGCCCAGCTTTCAGAGATAGTAGTAATAGTACCTTAAATACGTTGCATGTTGTCTTGTGTTGTTACCAATTTAGTAGAAATACCCCAGTATCCCAGGTTTTTTTTTTCTCTTTAAATTTTTGGAAGAAAAAAAATATAATGTATATTTTACAGGTGTGGTGTCCACTGTTGTGCAAGATTCTGCCCACAAGATCTTCATTGGAGGTCTGCCTAGTTATCTTAACGAAGATCAGGTACTTGTCATGATATTAATTTTGCATTTATTAAAATGGCTCAGCGGAAAAGCAATGTTATGCTATACTCATCTTCAGAAAGAAAGCTTCCCACCAAGAGAATCCCCCTCACTCGCCATTTGAGGCTTCCAGTTCACAAACAAGTGCTTGCATGTCATTATATACATGAATGGCAACGACAAATAGTCTGGATTGGGTTGACTGTTTATGCACCTGAGCCAGGTGTTGAAGAGAAGATGCCAAATTTAGTCAAAATCTTGTATCCCTGTTGGCAGTAAAAAGGCTTGTTAGATCCATGATTGATGACAAGCAAACCTGTATTTTGTGACCTTCAACTGTAATCAATCCTGACATATTTTTTTTACAAAATGGATCTGAAATCCTCTTTCAAGCAACTACGTGCGTCTAAACTCTTTCCTGTTATATCATTACTACAGGAATCATCTTCAGTCAGTGTCTTGGTTGGTTCTTTTATGTTTTTCCTCCCCATTTTTTCCCAGTGCTGTTCCAGGCTCTCTCTTTCAGCTTGTTTTTGGGTCCACATTCGCCGAGGATAGACACAGCATCGGTTATGCTTTACTTTTTTCTTTCAGGGTTGGCTTCTTGATTTTCAGAATCTACAATAGGTTTGTCCTTATGGGTATTGATCGTTAAGCTTGTAGAATTATTGACTAGATCTTTATTCAGAAAAATACTCTTTTGTGTCATGACACTAAAAAGGTTAAAATCATTTCAAATTGTTTTGATAAGTAGTAAATTGAAAGTCATATGAGAGAATAGTAGGTCATTCTGAAAAACCATGTATAAAAAGTAAGGCAGGAAAAAAAAATCAACAATCGAAAAACTTTCGTGTTAGTATGGTTTTTAAATATCAATAATTCTATGGTAAAAGTTCAAATGTTGTAACAATGCAGAAACTGACACTTTTTCCATTTTTTCTTCCCCTTTCATTCCCTAGCTTAGGGAAAGAGGTTGAAAGTGCCTTAACTTATTACCACTCCAATCTTACTTATGTGTGGCCAACCAGGACACAGGCAAGTGTTGAACCAACTTAAAACTCCAAACACATCTTCACAGGAGGCAAACATCGTGTAGGAACATAGTCCCATAGGCAACCGAATGCCCAATAAAATTTCAATGCAACACCATGTTCTGTTAGTCACCACTTCAGTACATCATGCGTCTCCATTGAGGAGGACATGCTATCATGCGCACAATTTTTATAGTGGAGCGTGAATCATATTTGGTCCTTGAAATAAATGTTTTTTCTTCAGTTTTTGTTTATGTCAAGAAGGTAAGTCTTTCTCAACCATGTTTGGCAATTCTCAGCAGTCAAACTCAAACTTTTCATGCAGCTGTCTGAGTTAGCTGCTTCTGTTCATTTCTTGGCATCTGTCCTCTCTTTTCCTAGAGGATTTGTTACCATTTCATAATTGTTTTGTCTCTCTCCAACCCATTAAAAATTATTATTTTTTATAATCTTTCATTCATGCACATCATTTGTATTAGAATTTGTGTGTGTTCTTACATCTTGAATTGAGTGATTTTTGTTTAATGTCTTCAGATGCTAATACATGTTTTTTTTTTTATTCCTCTGCCCCTTCCCCATTGCTTTCTTTTTTTCCCCTCTGTTCTTATCCAGGTCAAAGAGCTGCTGGTGTCATTTGGTCCCCTTAGTGCTTTCAACCTTGTGAAAGATAGTGCCACGGGATTGACAAAGGGCTTTGCTTTCTGTGAATATGCTGATGTTTCTGTAACAGATCAAGTACGTAATAGCACCTTTCCTCGGACATAATGATGTTGTATGAATAATTTAATGGCAATTTTTATTTAATGTCTACGTCTTTAAGTCTATTCAAGTTAGTTCACAGTATGAAATTTTGTTTGGAACCAAATGTGACAAACTTCATGTTTTGCCTTCCATTGTCTAGGCCTGTGCTGGTTTAAATGGAATGCAACTAGGGGACAAGAAGCTCATTGTGCAAAGAGCAAGTGTTGGTGCCAAGAATGCTCAAAATGTGAGTAGCTGTGTTATCATGTTTAAAACAAATGCCAGGCTTTTGAATGAATTTTGATTTGAAAAAATTTGAATCATTTTAATATAATTCTTATTCCACGAGGTTGAAGTAGTGTGAAAGGCAACCATTTCAGAGATACCATATTTCTTAAATAGTCAAATTGAAAATTTATTAGGGAACAATCTATCAATTCATAATCATACACAGACCAGTAAAATTAATTTTAATGACGTACGCCGAAAGACAAAAATGCAAAGCTAAAACTTTGAGATCTGCCAACCTCTCATGAATAAACAGTTTTGTATGACTTTGTAATTTTTTGTACACCCTTCATTTTTTATGTGTGATTGTGTGGATGTGGGGTGGGACTTTAAAGTGATTGAAAATGTTCCCTAATGGGTATTACATTAACGTAGTGACGGATGTGATAATATAAAGAACACTCCATTCCCTTGAGTTTGCTTCATTTTATTTTATTTCTTTTCCTTACTGGACTACAACCTGTTTTAAAAATGGTTTGATGCTAGGCCTTTTTAGCAAAAATGAGTCTGAATATATACGATCCAATATCAGACTTGGGGATGAATACAGACTTGTGTTGAAGAGAGCAATGAAGACTGACAAAGGACCTATATTTGCTTTCTGCGAGACATGAAGATCACCCTTTATCATTAGAGCTTGTGGCAGATGTGACATGAATAAAATACCTAACCACTCAAATACATGTGTGCATGGAGCAGGTTGCCGGCTCATCTTCTTCACTGACATCATTTATGAAATATACTGGGTCTAGAGAATAAAATATTGTCATTAATGCTGAGGTAATTTTCTACTTTATTCCTTATTGAAAGAGACATCCCATTTACAGTTGTAGATTAACCTGGGGACTTGTTTAGGGCAGTGTTTCTGAATATCTTCAGACCTTTTTTAAAAAATTTTATTTCATTTATTTTTTAGGACCATTTACAGGTCTGTATATTTTGCATCGAAGCAAAGGTTTTCTTCTTTTATGAGATATTTGTATTCAGTTGTGGATTTAAATCTGGTCTGTGTCATCTCGTTTTTCCAAGAATGACACACAGAAGGCATATTGCACATCTAAAGAAAGAGTATTTCATACTGAATTTAAAGATATAATATTTATGAGCAAGAGATTATTCCTTCCTGATTTCTAACTTCAAAAGAGAGCTATAATCTATTATATTATCGCATAAATGCTGTAACAGCCCTCAGTTAATTGCCTTAGAAGAAATGCCACCAGAGTATTATTTCCGTCTTCAGTTTTGTCTGAAAAAAGTAAGCAGATATTCTGTCATTTTCTTTTTCATCCTAGTCAATAACTTATAGTTTTAATACTTCCTCAACTGCATAAAAATTTGTGAAGTTTTGTGAGATCTTGTGGCATTTTTTGGATTGTTATCTTGTATAAGGTACAGTGGTATTTACTTGGCATAATGTTTTGAGTCCTGTCTTGTTTCATTTAATCTTCAGCAAGCACCTGTACAACTACAAGTTCCAGGTTTGAATTTGAACCAAGGTGCAGGTCCGGCAACTGAAGTTTTGTGTCTCATGAATATGGTAATGCCAGAAGAGCTTGAAGACGAAGAAGAATATGAAGGTAAGAGTCTTCTCAAAATTTTTATTTGCTTGATTGTAATATTCATTGGGGTTTTTTTGTTTTTGTTTTGTTTTGTTTTTTTTGTAATATAGTGCAGCACATATTCATCATACTTGTTGGGGGAACCGAAATGGTTTGAGGAATACATGAACAGACTAATGACAAGGGAAGCCCTTATAGAATTGCTGGCACTGTAAGAGCAGTAGGCCGACAGTTAGAAAATCCATGAACAGGTTTGGCTTTTGTGTGTAAAAATATAGGGAAAATAAAGGAACAATATTTGAGACATTAGAGTTCATTTGAGATTTCTATGAATTTGACAAATGAATGTTCGACGATGTGCTACACTGTAATTATTGTATAAGGGCCTGTGTTCCATGTTTGTTTGGTTTATCTCCTCTTTTACTTCTTATGTTTTGTTTTGGGGGTTTTATTTTATTTTTTATGTTTTTTGTGATATTTTTGTTTTGTTTTGTTTGTTTTTTTTTGTTTTTTGTTTTTTTTTGTTTTTTTCAGTTCTTATTTGAAAGTATTTTTATGGCACTACATTAATGTCCTATGTTAAATCCTGCCTAAGCTGTGTAAGGAAGAACAATATTTTAATATATGAAACTTGTTTTCAAATAGAAACTACAGATAAGCTGGCTTAAGATAAACCATTCGTCTGGTCACACCTTTTTTCTTATATAAGTCAACTAAACAAAGTCCGGTTTATATAAACATGGATTGCACTCAGTCCGTTTAAAATAAATTTCTTTTTTCCTTTCACCATGATCTCCCCCTTCCCACTTTTGGGGAATACCTTCATTGGTTTGCTCTGGCCTACTTGCCAAGCCTAGTCTAATTACTACTAGTAATACTAGTAATAGTAATCAAGACAGTAATCGCAAATCCAGCGGTGGTGGGGGAGGTGGTTAGGCCACATATTGGTTTACTGTAGCACACGTGCCAACTTGCCTTCACTGCCAGAGACCATTGAATTTAAATTTAATTTGTCTTGCACAGGGATTTTCAACGCAACACCCCATAGTCAATGGTCACTTATCCTCCTCCCCATTCCAACTCCTGTTATTTATTGCTACATTGTAAAACACATGCATGGTATGTTAACGAATACTTTCATCTCTGTCTTTCCTTTTTTGAAATTCCTGGGTGGCAACTTTTTCAATTACAAGAGGTTTTTGTGTTGGTTAGTTTTATTTTTTAGTGCTTATGGATTTATCATTGATATAGTTGGCAGCATAATATATAATGAATTAATTTCATAGGGCTTGAAAGGTAAAAAGGAAACATTTCTTGAGAGAAAAGGTCTTTTGCAGTTGAAATCTAAACAAAAGGTGATGGCTTTATGAATTTGATTTTCTCTCAGGTGAAAGTTATTGTTGCTTACATCTGTATTCACATATGGTGGTTTTTGATTTTTCTTTTTAAATTTTTGTTTAAATCTTTACATGTCACTTTCCCCAGATATTGTGGAAGATGTAAAAGAGGAATGTGGAAAATATGGCATTGTGAGGAGTGTTGAAATCCCACGTCCGATCAAGGGAGTTGAGGTCCCAGGTCTTGGCAAGGTAATGATAGTAGTTTTCTTTTTGTAGACATGTTTTGGGATAATAATAATAATAATAATAATGATAATAATTAATATTAATGGTAATAATGGACATTTATGGAGAGCAGATATATTATTAAAGGGAACAAGCTCTTGGCACTGAATGAAAATCAGCCAGTGCTTATGATAAAGTTATGTTAATTAGTGCTGGGCTTTCGATCGAATTCAAATCAATTATTTCAGAACAGGTGACTTGAATATTTAGTTGGCGAAAATATAAGTTGATGCCCAGCAAGCATTAATGGATTTCGTATGTTTTTTATCTTACTGCACTTCAAATTTTCATCTCAGTTATGCAATAACTTATCGATTTGCCCTATAGGTTTTTCTTTACTTGTCTTTATGCTCTGGAAAGAGACTGTTCTGTTTCACTCATAACACTTCTTTGTGTCATTCGTTATTGTGGTTTCAGGTCTAAGATTGATGTTAAATTTTAACAAAGCATGGATAAAATAGAAACCATCACATACATCAGGTTAATTTTTAAAAGATATAACAAAGTTCCTGGCTGTTTATGTTACTTTTTAATGTAAAGAACTTTTTTAAAAAGAGAAATAGGTAGATTTGATGTTACGTTTGAATGTAGGATTTGAACCTTGATCTTATCATACAGTTACATATTTCAAAAAAAGTAGGCTAGCTTCACTGCTTTTTTTTAATTGTTACTCCAAACGTTTTATCTTGACCCTATGGCAAGTCATGCAGATGTTGAATCATGATAATTTAATATCAATATTTTATCATTTTTTTTACCCAGGAGTAAAAGAATTATTAAGATGTTGATATATGTTCTGACCTAGTTTAGTGAAAGTTAGACAATTATTGTCAAGTTTGTTGGATCTGGATTACAGTAGATCTTAAAATTTCTTTCTGTTATAAATCAAATTTAATATTTAAGGTAATGTACAATGACAAATATATTGACTGATGTCCATCAGAAAAGTTCAACAAAAAATGTCCTCTTTCTCTGTGATCTTTACAAATGATATTTACTAGTATATTATTTTGCATATATGTTGAAAAATAAAAGAGGAAGTAGTAAAAAAGACTAAGAAAAATATCCATTTTAAGAAAGTTATTTAAAAAGGAACAATGAAAAAAACCGAACTCAGGTTGAGACAAATTCATTCATACTTCCCCAAAATGCCCTTACAGCATAATTCTTTTCCTCTGCCTCACATTCTATCTTCTGTTTACATCTTTCAACGCTTCTTTGTTATGATACTGTGGTAGATATAAACAACAGCCATGTTCTGTCCACTGCTAGCAACGGGCATTTGTGCAGTGAATCATGTATATCATTCTGTGAAATGAGGAAGCTGGCAACTGAACAATGCATGTATCATTGCACAGCACATGCTATCACATGACAGTAACACTGAGTTTAAGATAATAGTGGATTTGATAATACCCATACGACACAGGGTCTTCTTATTAATAAATCATGAAGAGTTGTTAGTGCTATCCAAATATAGTAATAAATAACTCTTGCACAAGATTTGATATCCAGGTTCTGCCCATCTCTCCATCCACGCCTTAATCTATGATCTTAAAAAAGTCAAACATCTTAAGAGATATACAAGGGTTTACAAGTGGAAACAGGCACACACAGATACACAGAAATTTTGGAGTCACAGTTCTGGATACTCCAGGAACTTAATTCGTCTTTTTGTTTAACGGATTCCTTGATTTTTTAAAATATCGTTTTTGCTCTGCAGATATTTGTTGAGTTCAACTCCATCATTGACTGTCAAAAGGCCCAAGCAGCGCTGACGGGGCGAAAATTTTCCAGGAGAATTGTTGTCACATCCTATTATGACCCTGACAAATACCACCGACGAGAATTTATATTGTAGCTCCTGATTGTGTTGTTTTATCTGTAAATTTTGTTGCATCAATTGGAATGGCTGGGTTTTGTTTTCATTATTTGGTACCCATTTCTTTAAGGTGAAATTTTATTTTCTCTTTGTTGATACATTAAAAAAAAAAAGCAGCAGTTTATGTGTACCAGTGTCTGTAGCTATCAATTCATGCATTAGTCTTTGTTTTGTGTGTGTGTGTTGTGTTTTTGTTTTAGGTTTGTTTTGTTGTTTTTTTATGTAATTGTGAGCAGAGTATTGTGTGAGTGGGCATAGGAGGTTCCATTTTTCTCCCTTTCATAGTGAATATATTTGAAGAAAGTTAATCATTAAGGGTCAAATGCCATAACAGTTTATGTATGATAATTTTATGCCTTTTGTTTCAACATTGTCATGTAATGGGAAGTTAGGGAAAGAATGAGTTTCACCACCAAGAATTGGATACTGTACTCCTTTTTTTTTCTTTTCCTTTTTTTTTCATTTTTCAAAAAATTGAGCTGCAATATTTTGTTGTCAATAAATTTAATGCCTCTTAATTATATTGTTGTTGGTCTCATTTTTGTCAGTCCCACTTTGTAAAAGCTGTGCCATAAAAAAAATCTTGCACGTAATGTTGACACATTCGTTATCGTGTTCTTTCTTAACAATCTAAGCTACATTTTCAATTATCCTAGGCTTTACATTTTCTTTCCTTGTGTGTGTGCTTCCATTTGCTGCGATAACTGTTGAAATATCTGTTGGGTCACCAAACCCATCCGAATGGATCCCCGGGTGGTGGATAGGGGAACAATTTCTAGATATAGAAGCTCAGTCACAACATTCGTGAACCAAATGGGAACTCTGCTGTCTTGTAGATAGTCATTGGTTTGACAAAGGCTAACACTAACAGTAAACTACACAAACTGGCAGTAGGCAACGGGAAAGGACTGCTGCATCTTCCCAAGCAAATCATGTTATGTCAAATACAAAAATCTCAGACAACAGCGTGGAGGTTCAGGATTCATCTGTGAACATCTAGCTCGGCAGGGAATCCCATGGGCAGCAGATGGATCTCGGTCATCATCAAGCTACTGCCTGCAAAGCACTTACAAATAGGAAGTTTGCCTCATGGAATGTTAGGACATTACACCAAGGAAAACTAGAATATGTAAAAGTAGAAATGGATGTCAATAAACATATTAATTATTAGGCTTGGCAGAAATTAAGTGGATAGGCAAAAATATAATAAAGACAGGTGATAAAAATATGATTTACCTTTGTGAAAAGACTCATGAAAGAGTAAGAATTTTGTTTTTGAAAGGGAAACGTCAAATAGTATTAAAGGTTGGTGAGGTATTTCAGATAGACATAGGGATTATTCAAGTTGATGCTCCAACTTAGTGAGCACAGAATAAGAAACAGATAACTTTTATGAAGATCTGGATAGAGCTATGGGACAACTTAAGTCTCAAGATGTGAAAATAATGCTAAGGTTGGAGACATACATGTAGTTGGTCCATGGGGTCTAGGCATAAGAAATGAAAGTGGAAGTCGACTCATCGACTGGTGTAAAGAGAAAAGTTTTATCATTTCAAACACATGGTACAAAAAATCCATCCTAGAAGAAGATACACATGGATTAGCCGGGGAGACAAAATCAGAAATCAAATAGACTTCATATTCAAAAGCGATTTAGAAATTCTGTGAAATCAGCAAAAACTATGCCAGGAACAGATTGTAAAAGTGACCATATGCCAGTTGTTTGTATTTGTACAATACAGATAAAACTAAAAAAAAGCAGAAGAAATCCCAACAACCCAAATTTGAAGTAGATCTCTCGAGGATAAGTCAGCAAACTAAGAATAATTTTACAGTTAGTCAGTTAGTGTCAAAAATAGATTTGAACTTGTAGAAAATTTTACCCAACCTGAAGCAATGTGGGAGGAGATGAAAAGTCAATTAATGAAGCTATGACTGAAAATATCCCTAAAAAACCTAAAAAACAAGTAAAGCCAGATATAAAAAAATATAAAATGTTGAAGAGAGAAATAAAAAGGAAATGAGCAATGAAGCAAAAGAAAAATAGATAAATGATCAGTGCCTTGAAATAGAAACTAACCAAAATAAAGATAGTAAATATATGCATACTGAAATTAGGGAAGTTAGTGGAAAGAAATGATGTTCTAGTTCAGAATGCATCAAATCAAATCAAAACAAGGCAATACATATATATATTATATACTAATGGACAAACAAGATGTCTTGAATAGATGGGCAGAATATGTAGAACTTATTGAAGATGAAAGGGGCAAAAAACCTGTTACACGTATAAAGAAAGAGCTAGATAGACCACCAATCTAATCTTAAAAGAGGAAGTACAATATAGAGTACCATAAAGAAAGGATGTTCTAGTTCAGGATGTATCAAATCAAAGCA